>JAJONS010045259.1:0-20982 GCA_029582315.1 Solanum tarnii x Solanum tuberosum | reverse complement strand
CCCACCCCCCCCCCCCCCCCCCGTCAATTTTTTTTATTACAAAGAAATGGTTTTTGAAAAAAAAAATTCCTAGGTTGAAACTCTGGTCAGGTGCTGGGTCAAATCTCAGTGTTGGATTTTTGAATGGCTATCAGGGTCTTGTCCTAGTTTGGGTGTTGCGGTTGAGTCTTAGATTAATTATCGAGGTTGATTTTTGAATCGGAATTTTTTTTCTAAAGAGTATTTTTTTATTCTCAAGCAAAAATTAAAAGATCTTTTCTGAAAAATATTTTTCATTCACCAACCAAACATTAAAAAATATTATCTACTCACCAACCAAACATGAGAAAATAAGTTAATATCCACTTGTTTTCCAAGAAAATATTTTTTGGGAAAACATTTTCCATGGAAAATATTTTCCTTCATACGAAACACACCCTTAGATTGTGTTCTTAATAAAAGTTTTGATTTCATAACAATGAGATTACAATACTTTATGCATTGAGATCTGCGAGTTACTTTTCATGCTTATATTTTCACATGAACCCTAGTTGATGAGATTTTTGTCGAAAGAATTTGTGCAATTATTTTCCTTTCATTGATGTTGGAATTTAAAGATACTCCAAGAGTAATTTTAAAGCATCAATTTGAGAAGAGTTTTAAGGGAACTTTAATGTTCCCAAATGTATTATTTTTGCATTTAGAGAGAAAATACTATTTCAAGAAAAGAATAAAGAGTTTTCAGAAGCATTTCAGACAGATAAAGTAAAGTTCAGTTATCCCTCAAAAGGGTTCTTTGAATATTATCTCGGCTAAGCGAGTACCTTATAAGATCATACATATCAATATTTTAGGAGTGATATTGAATACTGATTTGGGGTAAAAATTAAGATAACTGAAACTCTATACCCTGCACTGCCTATGTAGATAGAATCGTATCGTAATTTTGGCAACTCCTCACCCTTCCTCATTGAGGGCTTGTTTGTGGATCCACAAGTTAAAGTTGCATTCTATACTCGTGCAAAGTATAGGGCGTGTCAAGATCCAAGGTATCCCCTAGGCGTAACATGGTGTATAAGACTCCGAGATGCCCCATACAAGCCACGTAGTGTTCATGATATAAGATAATAGAATACAAGTGATTAAAAAGATAATTTCAATATATAAAAGTTTTATAGAGAAAAGCGAACGAATAAACATCATCTCAAAACCATCCAGTACATAAGAAATGATCGGGATGTAGCCCGTACATCAATTTCCAAAACTGAAAGTAAAGACAAAAGGGAAACCAAGCCCGGTCCTCCGAACTTGAGGGCTCACCAATCTTCAAGCTTCTATATGAGATCCCTAGCCACAGAAGTGCAAATCTATAAGGTCAGACCGTACATTAGGGGAAATATAGGCAAGAGTATGCGCTAATACAAACATGAACCAAGTATGATAGTAATGCATAAAACATTTGAAAACATTCTTAAAAAGGGGATACCTTCATGGTATGCAATGACCAAGCTAAAACATTGTATAAAAAGGGCTAAAAGACATAAGTCATAAAACATGGTCAATGCAAATAGACATCATCTTAAATCACACGTGAGATACTTCTTGAAGTAACCTTAGATCATTATTATGGGAGATTTACCTTTAACCGACATATAAGACCATGTGAGTTATCAACACGGAATTTGGTGTCTACCCCACACCAAAAAGGGGTGTCCTACTTGCCAAGGTAAGACCATGAACTTCTAGCTTATGTGGATCCACTAGCTAATATCTATCTAAGACAATCATCCTATGGGGTCACATAGGTATGGGATAAGGAGATCACTACTAGAAACCTGACCTCTACTAAAATGAGAACTTCCATCTCAATATCCTCTAGATGCTAAGCGTAAATCTCACAGAATAGTCATTTTCTTAGCTTGTGCTTATTATCCATGGAAGGTCATGCATGGTTCCAATCCAAGCTAAGTCATATGTCATCCTTGGAAAGGTACAATTAACTAACCAATCCAAGCTAGGTTTCATTAGAATAGCTCCTTAACTTTGATTAATTTTAGGTGAGAAGACCTTTCAACCTTAGAATCCTTTTTGTGAGAAAACCTTTCAGATTCATGCATGAGGTAGTTATATGAGCAATCCTTTCACAACAATTAACCACAACAACAACATATATGCTTTTACTCTTAAAGCATTTTACATCACATCTCCTCAATTCCATAAGAACATGCATATTTCCATAATTCACCTTTTATAGTTCAAAACCCACTTTCAATCATCAATATTTAGAAAACATGGGTTGAGCATGGGATCATGGGGATTCATCTTAAAATCATGAGATTATATCAATTCAATCATAAAAGTTCATAAATCAATTAAATAAAGAAAAATTGAAAGGAACCCATGACATGGAAGAAAACCCTAACTCAATTGGGGATTTCTAACTTTGTAAATTGGAGAATTTGGGAACTCCATGGAGGAAAGGGCTCAATAGATGAACACTATCATACCTCAATGCCAAGAGCTTGCTTTCAATGGTGGAGTTGAAGGCTTGACTTGAAACCTTAGGTTGACTCCTTCTTATTCAAGCTTTCTAGAGAGAGAAATATGTTGGAGAGGAAGACTTGTTCTTCTTTTAAGAATTTTGGAGAATGATTTTAATTGAGGAAATTTGGGGGTTAAAACACTTATATAGGGCTTTTAGTAAAGGGTAAAACGAATAGTATTAGGATAGAATAATTAGGAAAAGACCCAAAAGCCTTAAGAAAATAACTGTTGATCTCACTCATGCCCCAACCTACAGTCCATTGGTTAGACCACCTATTGTCCTGGTTGAGATCAGAGACCACTAATTGTGGACCCCCTATGACGGACCATACCAACGGCCCGTGGGTCCATCGACGGACCATGGACCACCACTATAGGTCGCAACTCTTGGCCTCAAAATCTCTCTAAGTCTGGGTCTCACATGTGAGATCTATCTACGACTCGTGCATTGAATGATGGACCGTCCTGGTGAACCATTGAAAAAGTATTGAAACTTGAAGTTTTTGGAAAATTCTAACTCTTCGACTGCTTCACCACCATTGGACCGTCGTTCCACCTATGGGTTGTGGTGGTATTGTCTGTGCTGGCACTAGGTCTGTGAAGAATTGAAATTTTCTCCCTTTTTGGGTCCGAGGTGTTACAATATCTCCCCCTTGGAAACATTCGTCATCAAATGGGGTTCAAGACATCATAAAGAAGGTAGACACTTAATATAACAGCCCAACATGAATGCAATCACTTTAATGCACATATTCGAGGAAACATAAACTCCAAGATAAAACATGTTCAAAACATCATATCATGAAGTGTATATGCAACTCATACTCAAATGCACATAAACATATAGAAATCAATCAAATAAACTCTTTTCTAAAAATGTAAGCATCATGCATACTGAGGAAATCATGGGAATATCTAAGACATATAACACCCAATGAGTAAACCATGAGGAGCTAAATACCTCAAGCTTGAGTAGGGACGGAGGGAAAGAGATGCGGATATCAGGACATTATATTGGTCTCGACTTTCCAAGTAACATCCTTAACTAATTGATTTCTCGAAAGAACATTTACGAAAGCAACTTCTTTGTTCCTCAACTTCTTGACTTGCCAGTCTAAAATCTCAACCAGAACTTCCTCATAAGAAAGATTCGCCTTAACTCCCAAACCTTATAAGGGAACAATGGAGGTTGGATCTCCAACACATTTCTTCAACAAGGAGACATGGAAAACTAGATGCACCGATGCCAACTCATTAGGAAAATTAAGGTCATATGTAACCTTTCCAATTCACCTCAAAATATGATATGGGCTCACATAACGGGGACTAAGCTTCCCTTTCTTCCCAAATCTCATTACACTCTTTATGGGTGAAATTTCCAAGTACAACCAATCATTTACCTCAAACTCAAGATCTCTTCTCCTCACATTGTCATAGGACTTTTGTCGACTTTGAACCATTTTCAACCGTTCTCTAATAATTCAAACCTTGTCTATAACCTCAAGTATCAATTCGGAGCCTATCAAAGCAACCTCACCCACTTCAAACCAACCTATATGAGATCTACACCTCCTACCAAATAGAGCCTCGAATGGAGTCATGCCAATACTTGAGTGATAGTTATTGTTTTACACAACTAAATCAATGGAAAGTGATCATCCCAATTACCCTTGAAGTCAATTACACATTCTCTTAAAATATCTTTCAAACTTTGGATAGTACGCTCCGCTTTCCCATCGATTTTTGGATGAAAGGCTGTACAAAGCTTTACACGAGTACCAAGAACCTTTTAGAAAGATTTACAAAACTGAGAGGTGAATTGGGTACCACGAGATAATGCATAAGAGCACTCCATGCAACGTTACCATTTCCTTCAAATACAACTTAGAATAGTCCTCGGCCAAATAAGAAACCTTGACGGGAATGAAATGAGCTGATTTCGTCATTCGATCTACAATAACCCAAATCGAATAATGTTGCCGCCAGGTGTGTGGTAAACCAACAATGAAATGCATATTCAAATCTTCCCACTTGCATATAGGGATACTAATGTCTTGGGATAAACCTCCCAAATTTTGATGCTTAGCTTTCACTTGTTGATATTTAGGACATTTAGCCACAAATTCCACAATATTCTTCTTCATCCCATTCCACCAATAGATCTCCCGCAAGTCACGGTATATCTTGGTGGCTCCCGGGTGAATGGAATATCAAGAACTATGGGCTTCTGACAAGATTTTCTCTCTCATGTCATCAACATTTGGGATGCACAAACGACCTTGATATCTAAGTACACCATCTCCCCCTTGGGAGAAAGCCTCTATAGACTTTTTAAGCACAACTTCCTTTAATTCTACGAATGTCGGATAAAAACCTTGCTTGTCCTTCACATCTACCACAAAAGATGATTTTGAACCATTGTGAACAATAACACCACCGTTGGTAGAGTCAATCAACCGAACACCCAATCGGGCCGATCCATGAACATCTCGAACCAACTCCTTTTTATCATCCTCAATGTGAGAAACACTACCGATCGATAATCAACTAGGAGCATCTGCCACCGCATTCGCTTTGCCAATGTGATATAGAACACTCATGTCATAATCCTTTAGTAACTCAAGCCATCTCATTGTCAAAGATTTAGATCTTTCTATTTAAACACGTATTACAAAATCTTGTAGTGGGTAAAGACATCCATTTGAACACCATACAAGTAATGCCTCCAAATCTTTAAGGCAAAAACAACCGCCACTAGTTCAAGGTCATGAGTAGGATAGTTCGCAAAAACAACCGCCACTAGTTCAAGGTCATGAGTAGGATAGTTCTTCTCATGAATCTTAAGTTGCCTTGAAGCATAGGTAATGACTTTGCCATTTTGCATAAGGAAATATCCTAACCCAATTCTTAAGGCATCACAATAAGCAAAAAATCCATCAGTCCCTTCTGGTAAAGTCAACACCGGAGAGGAAGTAAGTCTATCTTTCAATTCTTGAATATTCTTTTCACACACTTTGGACTAGATGGATTAACCTTCTTTTGAGTCAATGCCGTCAATGGAGAAGCAATCGAAGAAAACCCTTCAAAAAACCTTCTATAGTAACTGGCTTAACCCAAGATACTTATAATATTCGAAGGGGTTAGAGGTCTAGGCCAACTCTTGACCACATCCGTCTTCTTGGGATCTACCTCAATACCCTTACCGGAAACAATATGACCAAGACAAGCCACAGAACTTAACCAAAACTCACATTTAATAAACTTTGGAAAGAGTTGTTGGTCCTTGAGGACTTGCAACACAATCCTCAAATGATTGGTATGCTCATCTTCACTACTCGAATAGACCAATATATCATCATTGAACACAATCACAAACATATCAAGGCATTGTTTAAACACCCTATTCATCAAATCCATAAATGCCACTAGAGCATTAGTCAAACCAAACGACATCACAAAAAAATCAGAATGACCATACTGAGTTCGAAAAGCCATCTTCAGAATGTCATCTTCCTTCGCCCTCAATTGGTAATAACCCGACCGGAGGTAAATCTTAGAAAAATAGCTTTCTCCTTGAAGTGGGTCAAACAAATCATCTTATTCTTGGAAGAGGATACTTTTTATTAATAGTAACCTTGTTCAATTTCTAGTAGTCGATACAGATACGGAGAGAACCATCTTTTTTTCTAACAAATAAAACTAGAGCACCCCATGGATAGATACTTGGTCGGATGAAACCCTTATCCAACAAATCTTTTAATTTCTCCTTCAATTCCTTAATTTATGTCGGGGCCTTACGAAAAAGAGGAATAAAGATAGGTTGTGTATCTGGGAGAAGGTCAATACCGAAGTCTATTTCCCTTTTGAGAGGAATACCGGGTAAATTCAGGAAACACCTCCGGAAACTCATTTACAATGGGGACTGACTTAAGAGTAGGGGTCTCAGAATCTATATCCCTCACCCTAACTAGATGGTAAATGCAACCCTTCGAAATCATCTTTCCAGATTTAAGACAAGAGATAAACTGACTGTTAGGCATAAAATTTCCCTCATTTCCACTGTAGGATGGGTTCGTTTTGAAACTGAAACTTGACTACACAAGTTCTACAGTCAATAGAAGCATAACATGCATCCAACCAATCCATACCAAGGATAACATAAAAGTCTAGCATATCAAGCTCTACAAGGTCAACATGAGTGAATCTATGGGACAAGGAGACATGACACTTTCTATAGACCCTCTTAGCCACAACAGAATCACTAACAGAAGTAGAGACATAAAAAAGATCTAACAACACATTTGGAAGAATATTAAACCTAATATCCACATATGGCGCAGAAAAAACAAAGTAGCATCGGGGTCAAGTAAAGCATAAACATAAAGTTGGAAGACTTTCAGTATACCAGTAACCATATTGAGAGAACCCTCTTATTCACCACGGGTCTGAAGTGCATAGATACGGTTTTGCTTTGTGGCACTTAAACCCGAACCACTAGACGAAGATTATTTACCTTCTCTCCTTTTAGATGCAGGCATTAGGCAATCCCTCATTTTATGACCACTATTTCCACAACCAAAGCAACCATCTGTGCCAGCTAAGCATTTACCGTCGTGCTTTCTTCCACACTTAGAACAAGTAGACATAGGCATTGAAGATCCACTACCATTTCCTTCTTGAGGCTTAGGGTTAGACACCCTATCTTTGTTGAACATAGTAGGAACATTAGAGGAATATTGACTGGAAAATCTTTGTCAAAACTTAGAATGACCATGACCATCAGACCTTGAGTGGGAGAAGTTACCATCACTGGTTTTAGCCTCTATGCCTCCATAGACCTTTTCTTAAGTTTCTCCTCTTCAATTTGTTGAGTGTGCACCAGGTGATGAGAAATGTCCATGTCGTTGATTATCATAGTGGTACAATACTCTTTAACAACCATTTTGGAAACACCGAAAACAATATTACTCATCTTTGCCCTAGGATCGACAATCATGGTAGGAGCATATCTAGACAATTGTGTGAACTTTAAAGCATGTTCCTTCAAAGACATATTTCCTTGACGATGGTTGTTGAACTCAAGAACCTTTGCATTCCTCATCTCAAGGGAAAGAACCTACCAAGGAAAGAAACTTTGAACTTTTCCCAATCTAGAGGCCCCTCATATTCCACTCTCCCTTCTTTCCATTGGTTGAACCATATTTAAGAAACACCCATAAGTTGATAAGCGGCCAATTCTGTATTCTCCACTGGCATCACTCCCATGATCATCAACACCTTGTAAACCTCATCAATGAACTCTTGGGGGTCTTCCTCAACCCTAGAGCCACAACGCTCTAGAGGATTCATTCTAGTGAAATCCCTCACTCTAGATGCCGCCATACCCACATTTGGGTTTATGGGAACCGTAACCTCCCTTTTTGCTTGGGCTATCATGGCGTGAGCCAACACTTGAAAAATAGCCCTAAACTCCGCATTAGTTACTTGCTCGGCCAAAGGGTTGACCAAGAAATGGGGAGCTTGAGGAGGAGCATTCTCCCCTGCATTCCTTCTAGCATATGCACTTTGACTTGCTATATCCCGTAGAGCATAGGACAAGGATTAGGAGACAGACATTATAGAGTTAAACTCTATGCCATGACTTTAGAGTAATGAAAGAAACAGATTTTCCTAAACATCTTACAACCTCTCATTGATAAATGTGATGCGCTTCACACTCATGAGCAAGACTCTACGCGACGTGGCTTATGAGACTTCGTAGGACCTTTCTAAACTTTGTGCACTAATTACCAAGTTTGTTACGACCCAAGGTAGCCCTTAGGCATAACATGGGGTATAAGACCCCGAGAGGCCCCATTCAAGCCACTTAGCGTTCATGATACGAGATAATAAAATACAAGAGATCAATAAAGATAATTTCAAGATATAAAAGTTTTATAGAGAAAAGTGGAAGTCTAAACATCATCTCAAAGCCATTTAGTACATAAGAAATAATCGGGACGTAGCCCATATATCAAATTCAAAAACTGAAAGTAAAGAGAAAAGGGAAAGCAAGCTCGGTCCTCGGAACATGATGACTCACCAATCGTCAAGCTTATATATGAGAACCCCAGCCACGAAAGTGCGAGTTTGTAAGGTATGATCCTATATTTGGGGAAATGTAGGTAAAAGTTTGCTTTAGTACAAACATGTACCAAGTATTATAGCAATGCATAAAACATTTGAAAATATGGTTAAAAGGGGATACCTTCATGTTATGCAATGACCAAGCTAAAACATCACGTAAAAAGGGCTAGAAGACATAAGTCATAAAACATGGTCAATGCAAATAGACATCATCTTAAATCACATGTGAGATACTACTTGAAGTAACCTTAGATCATTATTGTGGGTGAATTACCTTTAACCAACATATAAGACCATGTGAGCTATCAACATGGAATCAGGTGTCTATCCCACACCGAAAAGGGGTGTCCTACTTGCCAAGGTAAGACCATGAACTTCTAGCTTATGTGGATCCACTAGCTAATGTCTATCTAAGAAAATCATCCTATGGGGGGCACATAGGTATGGGATAAGGAGATTGCTACTAGAAACCCAAGCCTTTGTTAACGGGAGAGCTTCCATCTAAATATCCTCTCGGTGCTAAGCGTAAATCCCACGGAATAGTAATTTTTTGAACTTGTCCTTATTATCCAAGGAAGGGCAGTCCATGTTGCCAATCCAAGCTTAAGTCATATGTCATCCATGGAAAGGTACAATTAAGTAACCAACCCAAGCTAGGTTTCATTAGAATAGCTCCTTAACTTTGATTCATTTTAGGTGAGAAGACATTTCAACCTTAGATTCCTTTATGTGAGAAAACCTTTCACATTCACGCCTGAGGTATTTATGTGAGCAATTCATTAACCACAACAACAACATATATTCTTTTACTCTCAAAGCACTTTACATCATATCACATCAATTTCATAAGAACATGCATATTTCCATAATTGACCTTTCATATTTCAAAACCCACTTTCAATCATCAATATTTAGAAAACATGGGTTAAGAATGGATTCATAGGGATTCATCTTAAAATCATGAGATTATATAAAATTCATGCATAAAAGTTCATAAATCAATTAAATAAATCAACATTGAAAGGAACCCAGGAGATGGAAGAAAATCCTAACTCAATTGGGGATTTCTAACTTTGTAAGTTGGAGATTTGAGATCTCAATGGAGTAAATGGCTCCTTGGATGAAAACTGTCATACCTCAATGCCAAGAGCTTACCTTCAATGGTGGAGTTTGAGGCTTGACTTGAATCCCTAGGTTGACTTTTTCTTCTCAAGTTTTCTAGAGAGAGAAATATTTTGGAGAGGAAGACTTGTTCTTCTTTTCAGAATTTGGGAGTATGATTTCAATTCGGAAAATTAGGGTGTAAAAACACTTATATAGGGCTTTAGGTGAAGGGTAAAATGACATAGTATTAGGCTAGAATAATGATCAAAAGACACAGAAGCCCTAAGGAAAATAACTGCTGACCTCACTCATGCCCCAACCTACGGTTCATTGATCAGACCACAAACTGTCTTGCTTGGTCGTAGTTGGGGTCACAGACCACTAATTGTGGACCCCTAACGATAGAACATACCTATGGCCCGTAGGTCCATCGACCGACCGTGGACCACGACTGTAGGTCCCAACTCTTGGCCTCAAAATCTCTCTAAGTCTGGAACTCACCTGCAAGACCTATCTATGACTTGTGCATTGAATGACAGATGTGCTGGTGATTCATCATAAAAGTACTGAAACTTGGCATTCTTGGAAATTCCTAACTCGTTGACCACGTCACCACCAACGGGACATCGTCCCACCTACAAGCCATGGGTGGTGTCGTCAGTGCTCGCACCAGGTCTGTGCAGAACTATAGATTTTCTACCCTTTTGGATCCAAGGTGTTACAGGGCGATTGTGGAAACATAGGTAAGACATCGTATCATCACGAGGCTCTTAGTGATTGTTGTCGGTTAGAGAAGATCCCTAATAAGGTAAAGTAAAGTGTGTGTGTGTATATATATGTGTGTGTGTGTGTATATATATGTGTGTGTGTGTGCGCACGCACGTGTGTACATATTTTAATATTTTCTATTATCACATTTTATGTTTTACAGCTTAAATGATATTTACCTTATATTCAAGCTATACTTTAGTTGAGTTATTTTCAATCGTTCAGTTCAATTACCTATTTCATTCAGTTTCATTACATAGAATATATTCCATGTATTGGCGATATTCAACACTGCATCATTTCATGATTCAGACATAAGTATTTGGAACAATCAACAAGCGTTTCCTTTAGATTATATCACAAGTCGTTAGCTTTTGGTGAGGCCTCCTTGCTTTTAGAAGGACTCTAGTCTTTTATTGCTTTAGCGATTTTAAGGAAGGTTGTCGTGGTTCTTGTCACAAATCCTATATTTAAACAGTAGAGGCTTCATTGATAGAGAGAGTTAGTAAGTCTTTCAATTTTCATTTCAAATGTTTTAATAAAACTTGATCATTTATACTCAGTATTTTTAGACAACTTTCAAATTCAATTGATTACTCTAACTTTTCTTTAGATTTAAGCTTATGTATGCTTGAGTTAGTTATCTTCTCAGTAGCAAGACAGGCGGAGGGTTCGCTTGGGTACAAATGATGGTTTCGAATGTCAGTCACATCCAGGGTGTAGGCTCAGGGCGTGACACCACTTTCTCAATTTACATGCCCTTACAAGAAAGAGAATGTCCAAAAATTACTCACAAAAATATCAACAAGACAAGGGACAAAGATATAAACACTCACATTGACAAAGAACATCTCATGAACACAAATACCACATCATAGGCTTGCCCTTATATTATATTATCACTGGCTAAAAAGTGCTCTGTCCAAGATCACAAAGGACTTTTATCTAGCTTGTAATGTAGGCTTAGGGAAGGTTACGATATCATTTGGGTAAAAGTGACCTCACCCTCCTTGAACACTACACAATTTTTTTTTTCATTTCTCAACTTCACCTCTTTTTCATTTTTCAACTCAGTGCACTATTTTTGTCGTTTCACTCAAGATTCCCCACATGCAACAATTTCATACCTTGGATGATTCAATTTTCTTTTATTCTCTTTATTTCTTTACTTTTTGATGATTTTCTATGTTTAACACCTTTTCCTCCATTCTTTGATTCACCCTTTTCTTTTTTTATCTCTCAAATCAAGATCTCATGTGGTAAGCATCCACCTATGGCTTTCCAACAACACCCCCAAACTTTGGATTTTAGCCTCAACTTCTATAATTTTCGAGTTCAAGGAGGGAAGGGTTCAAAAGGGATTATTTTATTTATATATAAATGGGAAATACTTGTAATGAGGTTGCCATGAAAATGGTACTAATCTCAAAGGATCAACTAGGAATACATTAAGTACAAAAGTGGGCTTTTTAGGTCAATTAGACTTCCAAAAACCACAAAAATACCTAAGATCATTTCTCCAACCAAACTGTATCAAGGCCAACACTAAAAGACTAACCGGGAAAGTTCTAGCTAGCAGAAGTGAACACAAGGAATCATTCAATAACTCATCTCACATGGCATGAAAATCAATCAATATTACTCAATTTTTTCTATCCTTTCCAAGGACAAATGACATCACACTAAAAAACTACTAACTAATCAAAACTCAAAAGAGTTGTCAGAAGATCATTCACATCATGCATTTTGTTTTAAAAAATTGGAGGGTATGCTAAACTTTTCAAAATGCACGACTATATCACTAGTACCAACCAAGTCACATCCTCTAAAAAAGACGACGATTTAACCTTAAGAAAGACGTCAACCAATCCATCATTGAGCTAATTTATGCATCTCTTAGAGGTATGACTACTCAGACTTTACCACATAAAGCTACTCAAACTTTACCAAGTATGGATACTCAGACTTCACCACACAAACAACCCATCAATATGCTCATAACCAAACAAAAAGTTACCCTTAACAAAGTCGTCACCCTATATATCATTGAGCATCATCACCCAACATCACTATCATGCCTCAAGCCTAGGTGAGACAGAACGATACTCAGTGCCTTAACTTGATACCTCACATGGCCGAGCGGACCACTTAACTGAACATACCTACAAGAAATAGAAGCAAATTATATTAAGTAATTCCTTGATCGTTGATGAGTCCATGATTTGGACTCATTTGGGGCTTTATTTGAATACATTTAGTGTCCTTAAATGCATATTTTGTGCCAATAACTGATGTTAATCCTCGAATTTTAGGTATTTGGATAGAGGAACAAAGCATGGACACTAATGAGCAAAAAGGAACAAGGAAGCTGCAAAGATGAAGAAAAGAAGGCCTGAGGATCGCCTAATCCATTGGGTGAATCACCGAACGGCCTTGGCCTCGCCTAAAGTTCTAGTGTGCCAGGCCAAGAAGGAGAAAATCAAGTAGGCGATCGAAAGGAGCACTCGGTGAGTCACCGAATGGTTTCGCGGTGCAGTGCCATATCACCCAAAGTTTCAAAACCTCAAAGATGCTGAAGGTGAAAGCAAAACGGCGATGAAAATGACCAAAGGGTGGATCGCCGAGTAGATCGACGATCCCGACTAACTGAGCCGACTCGACCTTTGCAACAAAACTTTTTGACATATATAAATTCTTAGCTTAGTATCGAGTTTTTGAGGAGGCTTTTTGTTGAAGGATATTATTCTTCATTTTTGAAGTTTAGAACTGAGAACTAAATAGAGAGACAATATTTCCTTAGCTTTAAAGATTTGAAGATTTCCATTTCTAAGAAATTAGAAGTGGGTGTTGAAGATTCTTTATCTTTGACTTTTGTAAGGACTATATCAATTCTACCCAGTTGATGGAAACATAACTTGGTAACGACTTTTACTTTTTTACTATGTCTAGCTAAAACCCCAATTCTTGGGGTGTGATTATGTGATTATGGGTTGATTTAACTGCTGAGTATTGTTAATTGATAGTTTATTCGTTGTTTAAAAGTGATTTCATTCAGTAATTATGGTTGAATTTAATAGGTTGTAGTTGTAAATACAATCTTAACTTCGTGTTTTTGGCTTGCTCGAGAGAGAGGTTTTAAAACTAAAATTACTGAATCGATGGTTTGTGGATATTGGGTTGTCATGGGTTCAGCTCGAGAGAGTGAATCATTAACCCTTTTCTACACATTCAGCTCGAGAGAGTGAATGGACTAAAGCGAAGGCTGTGCTTCATTGCCGCTTATTGCTGTTCGAGAGAAACCCATTTAATTCGGAGTAAATTGTTTGAAAGAAAGTTTATCCTCACTAAAGTATAGCTTATTCACTGATTTGCAGCTGTTTACTATTAATTGCAATTATCCGGTTGTTTACCTTGGCCCATAATCCAATCACATCCCAAGAATCCCATCTCTATATTCGTATTTTCGTGTTATTTGTTGTTTTAGTAGATAATTGAATACAAACACTCTTTGATAATTGACACTTGTGTTACCCCAAACTCGAATTATGTTTTTCTTCATAAATGTTTTTAGCTATGATTGACTTGAGCATATTTATGCTTTTCTATTGATTCTTGAGTACGAACCACTCCCTTGGGACTCGACCCCAACTCACTAGTTGGGTTATATTACTATTGAACAACCGTTGATGCTTAGTATTGGATAAAGTATCTTTGACAGCGTTTATCAAAATAGCACCGCTGCCGTGGAGTGGTGTTAGTTGAGAATTTTTAGTTTAATTGAATTTTTGCTCCTGTTCGTTATAGTGATACTTACTTCATTTTTAGTTTTGTATGGTTTGTTTGTGTGTTGAAAAAAGGAAGTATGAGCGTGAACGGCAGCAATGGTACCCAAGTAGGCCATCAAGATGACATCAGAAACCTCAACGATGTCAACGAGCCTCATGCTAATGACCCCCATCTCATGGGAGGTATTGGTGCCATTCGCTTGCCTCCGGTTAATGGGAATGCGGTGTTTCATATCACGAGTACTATGTTGCAACTCTTGCAACTAAAGGGGCTTTTCAGTGGTTTGGCTCATGAGGACCCTTATGAGCATATTAGAAATTTTGTGGATGTATGTGAATCGTTCTCATTTAAGAACATCTCCCAAGAGTTGGTCTGGTTGAGGTTGTTCCCATTCTCTTTGATGGGAGAGGCGTGCAAGTGGCTGGTTGAATTGCCACGTTAATCAATCACTTCGTGGGTGGAGTTAGTTACCGCATTTCAAGTGCAATTTTCCCTCCCTTAAAGATGATGACACTTCGAGATAGCATTCAGAGCTTCAAGAGTCTAGAAGGTGAGCCAATTCATGAAACTTGGCTGTGATTCATGAAGTTGGTGCTTCAATGCCTAACCCATGGCTTGCCTAATAACGTGTTGCTGCAGTATTTTTACTGGAGTTTTGACTTGGTAAATAAGGGTGTTGCTGACTAACTTTCTCTGCGAGGTTTTATGCATCAACCTTATATGATAGCGGCTCAGCTCTTGGATGGCATGACTACCATAAACAGGGCGTGGTATACTAGTGAATACAAAGTCTCCTCTCTCATATTCAAGTTGACTAAGGAACAGATGGAGAAGGACTAAGAGAGGGACAAAAATATGGCCAAGAACATGACACAACTTGACATTATTTCTAAAAATGTCATGGGAGTTGGTGCTCAAAGTGTCAATGCCGTGGGTGTCGGGTGTTCTAATCTGGATGAATCTAAGTTTGAGGCCTTGTATAATGAAGAGTGAAACATCCCAGAATTTTTTTTTAGCTAAGACTTGAACAATCCTTCGTTGTGAGTAGGATTTTACCAAGGAATTAAAATTTCTTAAGTTTTAAGTTCACTAGATGTAGCACCTTGAGTTCGAAAAGAACTAAATTGGAAATAGCAAAATCTAAAATTTTGCAAGTTACGCTTAAGTACGAGTTTTGGGTCAACTTCAAACGACCATAAATCCTAGCTCAGGATGATTTAGGTGTCCTACCAGATACCGTAGGAAATATCTTTGAATTATATTTCCAACGCCACCGAGTTTGCTCAGGTTTGAGCTCGGATGAGTGAGATATGGCCTTTTGAAGTTAGGCTGCCCAGTTAAGGAAAGTTAGCCGACAATAGTAAGGGGTATTTTGGTCTTATCCTTACCCAATCAGATTTAATTCGTTTTTAGTAATATTTTAAGGGTATAATCTGATTAGGTTCAGTTTTATAATCCTAGTTTACGCCTAGGGTTTTAGTTGAGAGAAAAGAAGAGAAAAGAGGAGAAAAGAGAAAGGATCGAAGCGTCCGTCAAAATTCTTGAGAGTTGTTGTGGATTGTTGCCATGGGTTTGATCCCTAAGAGGTATGTAAGCTTCCATAGTGTTGGGTTTTTTCACCCACAAGCTAAACATGTTATTTTCAGAGCAAATTTCATTCTTGAAGTTGAAAGATTTGAGGTCTTGATGAGTTCTTGATAGGTGTTCTTGAAGTTCATTCTAAATCTTGTTGTGTTGGGTTTTGGATGATTTCTTGAGATCAAAGTGAGTGTTTTAATGGATGTATTGAATATATTAGAGTGTACTTATGTTAAGTAATGAATTCTAAGTGATTGGGGAAGAAACCATTCGATTCTAGGCAAAATAGGGTGAGAAAACGAGAAAAGAAACTTGCTGAATTTTCTGGGTTGGGGCCTGGTGCGATGCGCCTGCCAGAGCGCCCCAAATCCACCTCTGAAGTTTAGGGGCTGGCGCCCCGCGCCGCCCATAGCTCCAGGGTCACCTGCCCCATCCAGTTTGTCGTCGATTGCCCCGTTTTAGTTAGTTTAAAGTGCACCTTCACTCCTTTTCGATTCTAACTACTCTAAGCTACTTCGAAACACCTAAAATCATTCCTAACATGATCATAACCTTGAATTCATAAATCAAATTAAAGGTACAGTTGAGAGTCAAGTTTGAGAGTTCTTTCAAATCTTTTTGAAAAGGTCCCTTAGACTCTTTTTGAGGAGTCTTCTACAATTATTAGTAACTTGTTTCAATACTCGAGCAAATGAGTATGATGATGAGGGGAATGTATTCATGAATCTACTTTGTCATCATGAGATCCTTCATATCATGAACCAAAACTCTTGAATTCATAATTCACATTCAAGGGAGAGTTAAGAGTAAAGTTCAAGTAAGCCTTTGAGTTCAATTGTGAATCCTTTGAGATTAACTATAGATTTGAACTATGTTCTTAGAAAGTAAGTAAGAGAATGAGAAGAGTCGTATACATGAGTCCATGTTGTTATGTGTTCATACATTCCACGTACTGAGACATTTGACCTGCATCTTCTCATGATGCAGACATAGGTATTCAGGATCATCAACAGGAGCTTCGTTGATATCACTTGGAGTTCGAGTTAGCTATGGTGAGCCTCTTTGCTTCCGGAGGATTCCATTTATATCACTTGTTAGGAGGTCGCGGGTCTTGTCTCGATTTCCATCTTTATCAGTTAGAGGCTTCATAGATAGATAGTAGAGTTTTATAAATCTTCATTTATTTCGTTAAATGTTTTAAAGACTAAAGTTGCCTATTTACGGCGAGTTGAATATATTATTAATATTTTATTCATAGTTTTCTTTAAAGTTAAAGCTTTCCATTTAAGTTTCATGAATTGTTATTCAGTTTTAAGCTTTTGCATGCTTAAGTTAGTCTTCCACTTGTAGTCAGCCATGATAAGTGTTCGCTTGGGGACCAGTAATGGTTCTTGAGTGTCTGCCACGTCAATGGTGCAGACTCGGGTCGTGACAAAGAGGTAAATTTCCTAGCCAACCAAGGCGGTGGTTATCGTTCAAACTACCCGAGGCAGGGTGGTAAAGAAGGTTGGAGTAGGGATGAAGGTTGGAAAGATCGAGATCGTGAATGGTGGGACCGTAATCCGAATTGGAAGGATAAGGAGAAGGATAGGTATGTGTCTCCCCACGAGCGCCAAAAGCCAAAGGATTCTGAAGGTGGTTAGTCTGAGGATATGATTTCTCGTATCCTCAACAAAGTTTAGGGGTCGGACAAGATTTTAAAGGAAATGAAAGAAGATGTGTCGACCCTTAGTCAGACCGTCACCTCCCATTCAGTATCGATCAAGCAGTTGGAGACCCAAATTGGTCATATCTCGTCTCATCTAAACCCGAGATAGCAAGGGGGGTTGCCTAGTGACACTATGGTCAACCCCAAGAATGAGGTTTGAAGGTGAACTTGCGTCGTGCCACGACATTAACTAAGGTACTATTTGGGAGCAACCCAAGTTCTACTTTCTTTTTTTTAAGTTTGCAATAATGGTGAGTTGAATGTGCAGGACAAAGTGTGGACAGTGAGTGAAAAGTGCAAATTGGCGAGACAAAGGTCCAGTCGGTGCATGACCGAAGAGGTCAGTGACCCCGAACTAGACCGCCATTAGACTCAAGACAACTTCAAAGTGGAGTTTGTAAAACTCGGCGAGCCCAGGAAATTATTGGCGAATCACCGACCAGGTCGTCGATCACGATCTAGTCCGCCGTTTGGACTCCAGATTAACTGGAAGTCCTCTAAAACCCAACGAGGTAAGTGACCACTCGGCGTGTCACCGAGTGGTTCGGCGAGCACGACTAATGTCACCGAAAGGCTGAGAACTGGACGGTTTTTAAAAGGTCAAAGGTTTAAACTTTCAAACTCTTCACTTTCCCTCACTTTTAATCATCCCAAACTGACACCTATTTAGTATTTTATATATTTCTTGCCTTTTTACTGTATTTGAGTTGTTGATTGGTGCTCGGATTGGGATTACTTTGTCGCCTAACATTTCAATTTTAATTTGATCGGCATAAAAGGTTGATTTTTCCTAACCCCGTGTTTATTTTTGAGAATTTGTACTCATTTTCCATAATCTTATCTTGTTGTCGTATGCTGGGCCTCTCTGATAGGATTAGAAAGCTTAAATGCGTATTTTAATTCGAATATCTTGCCCGTACTGTGTATATTGTTGAAATCTCATATTTTTGTGTGCTAAAATAAATTAAATTTTGTGGGTTGTGCTTGCATGTGTTTAATTTAATTGGGTGAAGTTGAAGTAACCCATATTTGCGCCGAATGATGAAATTTGCCTAATGATAGAACATGTGACATCATTCTTAAGGGCAAAAGTCATCAATTGGCCAAATTTGGCAAAACCGGGAGAAGTCTGAGTATCTTGGGGAAATGGATGTTATGGGTCTTGTCTTAATTTGAATAGTGCATGCTTTGATTTTGTTTTCAGGGGTTACGGGGTTGAATTCATGAAATTGAGTTGAAAATAGGCACGTTGGGTCGTTTGGCGAGCTGGGTCGAGCTCGCCGAACCACTCGGCGGTTCACCTAAGGTCCCCATCTCGCCTTTAATTTCATGCTAAATATGTTGTTGAATTCTGTAACTTTCGACGAGAAGCCTTAGGTCGCCGAAGGCACTCGGCGACTCGCTGAAAGTCTTCTTGATCGCACTTTGTTTGCACCCCTATATCCTTTTTGCACTGTAACTTTTGGCGGGATGACCCGCACTCGTCGAATGCTGTCGGTGATTCACCGAAAGGCCTTCCTATCACCGACTTGTCAATTTTTTCTAAAATTTAAAAGCCAATCCTTTCAGCGAGCCCGATCTAGCTTGCCAAAGTGACACGGTGATTCGCCGACTGGATCAATGAGTCTGTATGCAACTGTTTCTCTATGAATTTGATCGAGTAATTTCTAACTTTTTCCCGATGGTTTGAAGACATGGATAGACCTAAAGTTGCAGGAAGAAACATGCCACCCTGAAGGAAAGCAAAAGGGATTGCACTCAATGAGGATGCAGCTGCATCCAGGGGCAGGGCCTCTAAACTTCCCACAACTGGTGGGAAAGGCAAAGAAAAAGGCAAAGAGAAGGCACCTATGTCACCAAAGGTCAACTCCGATAGTGATGACATCTATGCCATCCACCTCACCACTTCTGAGAGTGAGGGTGAGTGCTAGGAGCCTCATATTTCAGTTTTTGATGACGATGAGCATGTAGCAGCACATATGACAGAGCTGCGGTCCAAAAGGATGAATGTCCCGTCTAGGATCAGGACTCCTCAGGCCACCACTTCTCCTACACCAGATTCTGAGCAGGCTGTAGTCCTAGCCTCTCCTGTGCAGGGTCCTCCTCCTAAGTCGATGAACATATTAAAGACTGAGGGGCTGAGGACGATCATTGAGGAAAAACGTCTGCCCACGGATGGGGTGATTGTAGATACCCCGAGATTATGAGATGTCTGAAATCTCATAAGTTTGAGATCTTCACAAAGCCCCATGGCCTGTATATTCCAAGCTGGTTTAAGGAATTCGACAATACATACAGTGCCTTGATACCACAAAGGAAGAAGCAAACATCAATATTTAAATCGGTTGACTACGTAGTTGTCCGGGGAAATAGGGTGCAATGCGATTTTCCTTCCATTAATGTTGTCCTATAGTGCACTACAAAACTATAAGATGACTGCCTGCATATGATCAGGACAAAGACGCTGGACAACATGAAGATGTGGTTAGCTCCTTTGATAACTGATGGCACTCCGAAGTGGTTGGAAGCAGGAGCTCCAATAGGAAAGAAAGACTTGAATGTAGCAGCGAGGTATTGGTTTGGTTTCATCAGCAGCACGATCATGCCCACCCAAAACGAGTCTATTCTTCGCCTAGGCAAGGCAACCTGTCTAAGCTACTTCATTGATGGGACGATACTAAATCTGGCGATGATTAGAGCACAAGAGAGGGTTATGAGGGCCAAGTAGCGCTAGACCTCTCTTCCCTTCCCGGTATTGATCACCGAGCTGTGCAGATGGGCTCGGGTACCTAGAGATTCAAAAAAGGATGTGGAAGTGATTCCCACAGCCTCCACTGATATCCGAAGAATTGAGGCTGAATATATAAAGGACCAGGGTGAGAAGAAGAAGAAGGTAGCCCCGGTGGATTCATCCCGAGTTGTAGATACAGACTCCCTACCTATAGAGGCATCCTTGCCTACTTTGGTCACTGGGCCTTCAGGTACCTTTACTGCTACTCCTTCTGACACTCCAGGTTCTTCTTCTACTAGGTTGCCTCCTAGACCTGTTGCTGCTGCCGTCTCCCGGACTCCGATCACCTATGCCGCATTACTCCAGATGGGACAGCTTGCCCATTCTGTTGATCGTCGAGCTGCCAGACTTGAGGCCTCTAGTCCGGGCATGATTCAGACTGCCCTGGTTGATGCTATGACACCATTGGGTGCTGCCATTGATGCCCTTGCGGCAATGATAGAGGTGTGTGAGCGTAGCCAAAGAGCCACCGATGAAGTGACGGCCTTTGTCACGACCCGGGAGCACCCCCTAGTCGTAACCGGCGTACTCGACCTCAAAGAGGTCTAATACAAGCCTCTTAGCATTCATTCATCGCATAGACACTAAAACCATAAGG
>JAJONS010045258.1:0-34261 GCA_029582315.1 Solanum tarnii x Solanum tuberosum | reverse complement strand
GTGCAACATGGGAGGCCGAGGCCGACATGAAGTCCCGCTACCCTCATCTTTTTCCTCCTACTCCTAGCCAAAGTTGAGGTTAGTAGTCTCTCTTAATTTGGTACAAATTGAAAATCATGTGTGTCGATGATTATGACATGATTTCCTTGTAAGTGCATATTTTTGAGAAAATTCAATCTTAAGTTGTATTTTCAGTTTTCATGAATTTTGTTTCTCATGGTTGAAATTGCACCCATAGATGTTGTGTGATGTTTTCTTTATGAGAGTTGTAATGAGCATACTTGATGTTGTCTTGTTAAATAAATGTCTTGTTGATTGCTTAATATATATGTTGATGCTCATTGAATATGGAGAAGGCATTTCCTCCAATACTTAAGTGATGTAAAGAGTTTTGAGCATAATGATGTTGTGGATTAAATTGCTATTTGACATGATGATATGATTTTGTTGATATGACTGGTTGTTCTGCAATTAGTTTGAGTCATTGTCTCCCTAGAAAGAAGTCCAAGTGACATTCGGGGACGAATGTTCCTAAGGGGGGGAATTGTGAATTTTCAATTTCCTAGTGAACCCATTTTAGAATGGAAGGGAGGAAATTCCTTTCCTAGGGGAATGATCATTTCATGTCTAAAAGCTTGTAAGTTGATTTCTAAGGGTTGTCTCTATCATATTATGATGGTCAAGGATCTTGAGTCTGAGATTCCTACATTGGAGTCGGTCCCCATAGTGAAGAATTTTCTAGAAGTCTTTCCGGATGACTTACATGGGATTCCTCCCGAACGGGAAATAGATTTCGGCATAGATTTATTGTCCAATACACAACCCATTTCAATCCCTCCTTACGGGATCGCCTCGGCGGAGTTGAAGGAATTAAAAGCTCAACTCAATTATTTGTTAGATAAAGGTTTCATCCAACCTAGTATATCTCCTTGTGGTGCAACAGTGTTATTTGTGAAGAAGAAAAATGGATCTCTTCGTATGTTTATTGATTACCGACAATTAAATAAGGTGACCATTAAGAAAAACTATCCACTCCCTAGGATTGATGACTTATTTGATCAACTTCAAGGAGAGAGTTACTTTTCAAAAATTGAATTGATGTTGGGTTATCACCAACTTAGGGTGAGAGGTGTTGATATTCCGAAAACAGCCTTCCGAACAGGAAATGGTCATTTTGAGTTCTTAGTGATGTCCTTTGGTTTTACAAATTCCACGGAGGCTTTCATGGACCTTATGAATCGTGTGTTTAAAATTATCTAGACTTATTTGTTATTGTCTTTATTAATGACATCTTGATATACTCTAAAAGTGAGGATGATTACATGAATCATTTGAGGATAGTATTGCAAGTCCTCAAAGATCACCAACTCTATGCTAATTTTAGCAGGTGCGAGTTTTGGCTAAGATCAGTTGCTATCCTTGGTCACATAGTTTCTAGTGAGGGTATAGAAGTTGATCCAAAGAAAACAGATGTGGCCAAAACTTAGCCTAGATCTTTGAGTCCTTCCAACATCGGAAGCTTTTTGGGTTTGGCCGGTTACTACCGGAGGTTTGTCGAGGGATTTCCATCTAATGCATCTACATTAACAACCTTAACTCAAAAGTAGTCCAAGTATGAATGGTCGGTATACTGTGAAAAGAGCATCCAATTGTTGAAAAATAAGCTCACCCCTGATCCGGTTCTGACCTTACCGGAGGTCACCGAAGGGTTTGTAGTATATTTTGACACTTCCCGAGTGGGTTTGGGTTGTGTCCTCATGCAGCACGGTAAGGTTATAGCTTATGCCTTGAGACAAATCAAGGTGCATAAGAAGAATTATCCGACTCATGACCTTGAGCTAGCGGCCGTAGTCTTTGCCCTAAAGATTTGTAGACACTATCTCTATGGGGTACATGTGGATGTGTTTACAGACCACAAGAGTCTTCAATATGTTTTTAGCCAAAAAAAATTGAATCTTCGACAAAGGAGGTGGTTTGAACTCGTGAAAGATTATGATATGAGTGTCCTTTACCACCCTGGAAAAGAAAATGTGATTGCGGATTCTTTGAGTCGTGTATCTATAGGTAGTGTGTCACATGTGGAAGAAGAGAAAAGGGAGTTAGCCCGTGATGTACATAGGCCAGCCCGGTTGGGTATTCGACTTGAAGATTCCCCAAAAGGAGGTGTCACGGTCCGTGATAATTGTGAGTCATCGATTGTTGTTGATGTGAAGTCTAAGCAACATCTTGACCCTATATTGATGGAACTAAAAGAGTCGGTTCTCAACGAAGCAATAGAAACTTTCTCTAAAGGAGAAGATGGGGTTCTTAGGCACCAAGGGAGGTTATGTGTGCCGGATGTGGATGCCTAAAAGAGACGACCTTAGAGGAGGCCCATGGGTCCCGATACTCCATCCATCCGGGAGGCACCAAAATGTATCATGACTTACATGAGATTTATTGGTGGAACGAAATGAAAAGTGACATAGCAAATTTTGTGGCTAGGTGCTCAAATTGCCAACAAGTCAAAGTCGAGCACCAAGGACCGGGAGGTCTATCTCAAAATATTGATACCCCCACTTGGAAGTGGGAAGAGGTCAATATGAACTTCGTTCTAGGTTTTCCTCGAACCCGTAGGCAACATAACCCCATTTGGGTCATTGTGGATAGATTGAATAAATCATCCCATTTCCTTCCCGTCAAGGTTTCGTATTTGGCGGAAGATTTTGATAAGTTGTACATTAAGGAGATTGTGAAGTTGCATGGGGCCCCATTGTCAATTATTTCGAATAGAGGTGCCCAATTTAATTCCCATTTTTGGAGGTCTTTCCAAAGTGGGCTTGGTAATCAAGTGAATCTTAGTACCGCTATTCACCCTCAAACGGATGGTCAAGAAGAACGCACCATCCAAACCCTAGAGGACATGTTGAAAGCATGTGTCATTGACTTTTAAGGTAATTGGGATTACCACCTACCTTTGATAGAATTTTCCTACAACAATAGCTATCACTCGAGTATTGCTATGGCACCCTTTGAAGCACTTTATGGTAGACGGTGTCGATCTCCGGCTAGGTGGTTTGAAGTAGGTCAATTTGCTTTTCTTGGTCCCTAGGTAGTCTATGAGGCTACGATAAATGTTTGACTTCTAAAGGATAGGTTGAAAATGGCTCATAGTCGGCAAAAGTTTTATGCCGATAATAGAAACAGGGATCTAGAATTTGAAGTAGGTGATTGGGTCTACTTGAAGATCTCACCCATGAAAGGGGTGATGAGGTTTGGTAAGAAGGGGAAGCGTAGCCCCCGGTATATGGGAATCAGTGCCCAGAGTAATCTCAGACGGAATAGCAATGCCAGATCCACTAGGAGCTATTGTGGACATCTCAGTCGGCAATGTCGGATCACTTCCTATAGAACCGTCGCCATAAGATCCGGCAAGTTTCTAAATATGCCCTCATTTGTACTCTCTTTTGTCTCTTTAGCATGCACTAATATCAACTCCTCTTCGTCTCTGCATCTGACTCTACATGTGCTATGCCATCCCCCTGCACATCTCCGGTGGTAGCCGAAGTAATCCCCGAGGTCTCAGGAGCATCCTCATCATCTGTATCCCGCATCAGTGAAGTCAAGTCTGTAGCTTTCAAATAGTCTACATCCTTCCTTAAATATGCTACTTCAGCTTTCAAAGCTGAAACTCCGCATGTCTCCCTCTATCTGATCTCACAAGCAGTGACTCTGGTAGCCAAATCATCAGCAGATGCTACTAAGGGGGGCCAGTGCAGCCAAGATGGCACTGTCAATCATCCCCGAGATGGATCTATCCAATCGGGTTGCCCTCACATCGGCTGAATAGGCCAATTTACCCCATATTCAGGCTCATGGCCTGAGTGATCCTGGTAGTCTGAGAGGATAAGTAAGCACCTCGAGCCTGTGAGGAAGAGGAAGAAGGAGCAGGTATACCTGAGGGCTCAGAGGCCGGAGTAGGCAAAGATGCCTCCGCTGGTAATGAGTCAACATTGACCTCTAGAGAAGTGTCTGCTGGAGCTACTCTCCTCCTGTCAACCTCCTCTAGTGTGAACTCTGCCTCGATACGCCGAATATTGGTGGAGGAAGATGGGGTGACCTCACTATCCCTCGTAGTCTCATGAGGTACTCCAGCTTGATGGCACAGCTGAGTGACCAGAACTGGAAAAGGCAGAGACGTCAGCTTCTATTTGGCTCTCATGGCCATCTTTTGTGGCTTCAGTAGTCCCTGATCGATCCGCCTCCTGGCCATGATAGAACCAAGGCAAGACGCCTTAGGATGGAGTAGAATAAATTCGTTCTGGGATGTCATTATGGTGATGTTGATGAAGCCAAAACAGAACCTGGAGGCGATGTTCATGTCCCTCTTATCAGTAGGAGTCGTTGCATCCATCCACATAGGGGTAGTGTCAGAAATCATCGGACCCAATAAACCCTTCAAATTATTAAGGGACTGAACAATCGGTAACCCTTCGTAAGGAAGTACAGAGTGTAGCGATCTACCCAATACAACATTAATATGCTCACTGTGACACTCCACTTCCTTGCCTTTGACCATGACCGATCGAAACTCACTTGCCTTCTTTTTATTTTTAGGCACCAACTCCCCATAAGTAGTGTAAAACTCTCTTACCCAACAAAGAATGTGAGGGCCTCGAGGCCGTGTGAGCTGCTCAAATCCATGGTATCGGAGAGATTCAAGCACATTAGGATGCTTGCCTTCCATACCCTCCATAGATAGTAACTTCTCCTTTACGATTGTCCGTAAACCATCACCTTTCAATCTGTTTAACAACCTCGGTGGAGGGACTGTTGGGAGTGCCGGATCCACTGGAGGTGGTGCCTGAGCTGGGACTTAGTCTGTTGTCGGAGGAGTGGCAGTTGGAGGAGTTCTAGTAGATGTGGGTTGAGATTTGGCTCAGAGCGCATCTCTTCGGCTAATTAGAGGTTTTTCATCCTCTGGTTCAGAGAAATCTGGCTCAATAGCTGCTCCTTTTCTAGATATATATTTTTTCCTCTTGCCTTTGTCTGCCGGTTGGAGGTCATCCCCTCTCATCTTCGGACGATTTGATCCTCCTTCATTTATTGTAATGCCTTTTGCTCTTCTTTGGGGTGGTTCGGTTAGATTGGTGCATACCATATCTGCAAAAGATTGAGAGAAATTAAGAAAACCAAATCAAACTCTAGCACAACAAATCTTGTTCCAGATAAACTCGTCGATCGGATCGGCGAGTCGCCGAACCGCTTTGGCGAGCCAAGTGTGGCTCGCCAATGGAGTTGGTTAACCAATTAAGGCAAGTCGGCGATAGGAGAGTCCTTTTGGTGAATCGCCGACTACTTCGGTGAATCGCCGACTACTTTCGATGAGCAAGGGTTTGTCCGCCGAAAGTTACAGTGCATAAGGGTTTTAGGGGTAAAATAGAGAGCAATTAAGAATATTTTTGGTGAGTCACCGAGTGCTTTCGGTGAACTCAGGCATCTCGCTGAACTTTACAGACTCACACCAAAAACTTGACACGAAATTAAACGCGAGATGAAGAAAATAGGTGAACCGCCGAGTGAACCGCCGAGTGAACCGCCGAGTGATTCGGCGAGCTCGACTCAGCTCATCGATTGACCCAACGTGCCCATTTTTAATTCACCTTCTCGAATTAAACCCCTCAATCCCTGAAAACAAAATCAAAGGATGCACTAATGGAATTCAAACAAGACACATTCTACCTATCACCCCGGAATACTTCGACTTCTCCTAGATTTGCCGAATTTGGCATTTTGACGATATTTGCTCTTAAGAGTGCTGTCACTCGCTCTATTATTGCGCAAATTTTTTACATTTAGCACAAAGGCAGGCTACTCAGACTTCACCGAATCAATTTAACCACACACAATCACAATCCAACTCATTAAAAAGTACAAAAATTACAGGCATTTGATAGTCAAACCATACGGGAAAGATTTTTCAAATTATAAAAGGCAATTCAGGATTCTAATCCTATCAGAGAGGCATAGCACACATCAATATGATACTATTATTGCAAAAGAGTAAACAATTTTTGAATATACCTCGGGATGCGAAAACCAACCTTTGATATCGATTCAATTGCTATTGAAAAGCTAGGCGGCAAAGTATTCCAACTCCAAGCACAAATCAACAGACTAAAATCATAATAAAGGGCTAAAATAAATAAAATACTACCTTAGTGTGAATTTAGGAGATTCAAGAGCGAGGGAAAGTGAAGACTTTCAAATTTTGAGTCTCTTGGCCATTATAATCCGTCTAGTTCGCGTCCATTTGGCGACGTTAGTCGCACTCGCCGATCCACTCGGTGACTCGTCGAGTTGTCACTCGCCCGCCGACTGCTAAAAATTTTCAGTTTATTGGGGGTCAAGACGGCGGTCTACATCGAGTTCATTGACCTTGTCGGTGATGCGCCGAATTGCTTCATAAGTTCACCGAGTTTTATAGTATGTGACTTGAACTTGAATTAAGCCAAACGGCAGGTCAAGTCGGGCTCGCTGACCTCTTCGGTGATCCGCTGACTGACCATTTCACTAGCCAATTTGTATTATCAAAACACTTTCAGCTTCTTAACCTGCGCCACTAATACACCATTATTTATAAAAGAAAAATAAAGCATTTAAAACCTTTGGCTGCCTCCCAAGAAGGGCTTTATTTAACGTCGTGGCATGATTGGAGTCCCCAATCACATTCTATTGGTGGGGTTGTCCCTAGTGTTACCAAGTAACCCCAATAGTTCATTTGGGCAAAGAGGAGGCACCGCATAATTCAGGAGTGTCCTGATTAGCTGGATCGATCTAGAGTGAGAGCCAACCATTTCATTCAACACTTCAATATTCTCCTTCATCTTTTCCAACATTTGATCTTGTTTGGTGATCTTTTGTAGAATGATTTAGAATGTGTCCTCGACGCGATTGTTCTCCCTATCTCTAGACTGATTCCTCTCTTGAAGAGGTATGTAGCACCCTTGACTCCTGCACTGGTTTTCCACCTCTGATAATTTTGTGGACAACTAGTTCAACTGATTTACCAGTGCGGTTAACTCGGAGTCCCTCTCGACCTCTTGGCTCGTCTCAGTCGAGCTGTCACTAATTCCCCAGCCATGCTTAGGGTACCTACTTACATCAAAAAATTAAAAGGAAAATAAAACTAAAAATAAAGTTAGTAAACGATGATTATCGAAAGCAGAATTCGACTAAAGCCAAAAACTTTCACGTAACACACTCCTTGGTAGCAGCGCCATTTTGATATTTGCCTAATCAAGACACAACTTTCGATGCAAGTGTCTACGATCGTACAATAGTTTAGTAACCCAACCAAGGGTTGGGGTTGAGTCCCAAGGGAGTGGGCGTGAAAATTAGTGGTTAAATGCTAAAGTGCTAAAGCTAACCGTAGCTAAATACTTTGGCGACTGAAAACATAACAAATTTAGAAGGGTGACGCAAGCATCAAGTATCAAATGGGGGTTTTGTCACAAGTAAGCAAAAACACAAAATTTAACAAAGAGATCTAATTTTTGGAAGGGGGATGTTTGGGATGTGAATGGAATACGGAATAGACTATATCATTGGGTACATGCTTTTGATAGAGAACTCGTAGAGTAATTATGACTAGGATAGACTTTAAGGGGATAAGCTGTGTCTTGAGCAACTTAACCCTTTTCAAGAGGGTTCCTCTCGGACACCCACTTGCCGCATGAAGAACAACCTCCGCCTTAACCCACTCTCATTGGCCATCAATTTAGTGGTCTTAGCTTTACGACCTCTTTCTCGAGCAAGCCCAAAACACATATATGAGATTATATTTGAAACTACAACCTCATTAAGTTCATCCACAACCACTAAACGAAATCACATTTAAACGACAAATAGTCTAGCAGCAAGAAAGACCTAATAACTAATCTAACCCATATTCACAAAATCACACCCCATGAATTGGGGTTTTAACTACTCAGGTAAAAGTGATAAATGCATATACCAATATCAATTTCCATCAATGGGCATGCAAGATTAAGTCTTAAAACAAGCCAAAGGTGAAGATTCCAAGAGACCCAAGTCCAATTTCTTGAAGATGAAACCCTTGGAAGCTCCAAGTTCTTTAAAACCCTCTCCAAAACTTAGAGAGAATATCTCCAAAAACTCTATCTAAAACTTAAAAATCTAAAAATTAGGGAAAACAAGGTGAAATTCCACCCTTAATAATAAACACTAAACTAGTATTTATAGTTTTCAGAAAATGTTCTCCGAAGGATCTTTTGGCGACGTTAGTCAGGATCGCCGCTACACTCGGCGATCTGCCCTTTGGTCAACTTTTTTGCCTTTCATCAGTTGCCTTCAGCATCTTTGTGTGCTGGATCATTGGACGATGTAGCACTGCCTCGCGTAGTCGCTCTGTGATACGCCGACTACTCCTTTTCACCGCCGATTTTCTCCTTTCCTTTAGGGCTCAGCACACTGGAACAAAAGGTGAATATTCGATCTATTGGCGATTCCCCTAATGGGTTTGGTGATTCACAGATCTTCTTTTCTTCGTTCTTTTATCTTCTTTTGCTCCTTTTTGCTCGATAGTGTCCATGCTTTCCCTCACACTTCAAATACATGAAACTTAAAGGTTTTCATCATAAATCGAGTTAAAATAAGCAATTGAGGACACAATTTATAAAAAAATATAGCCGTAAATGAGTCCAATTTGTGGACTCATCAGTAGCCATAGTTGATAATTCATATTCTTGTCAAAGTGGGAATAACCCTTAACCGACATAGACGACGTGAGCTTAGCATGGAATCTGGTGTTACACACACCGAAAAGGGTTTTCCTACTTTCCTAAAGTAGAACCATACTCTTAGCTTTAGGTGGATCCATTTAGCTAAGTAACCTACGGGTGCACGTAACTTATGGGATAAGGGAGATTGCTACTAGAAACCCACCCTCTCTACTGGGGGAGCTTCAATCTAAAGAGATTGTTTCTAGAAATCTGCCCTTTCTAGCGAGGGAGCATCCATCTCATATATATATCCACTTGGTGTTAAGCATAATTCCCACGGAGTACATATTAAGTCTTCACTTAAGTTCATATTCACAGATTAATGCCTTGACACTCGATCCATCATAATTCATAAGATAGCTCATAGATTCAATAGGTGAGAATGGCCTTTAAACCTAGAATCTCCATTATGTGAGAAAACCTTTCACATTATGTTAATTATATGTTCATGATAATAGCCTTTCAATCAACACAACAACAAAATTATAATCGTAATCACTTTACTCTCAAGGTGTTCATAGAGTAGATACATAAATCTCAAAATCATGAATAATTCTCATACTTTACCCTTCAAGGATCAAGGATCATATTCAATGAACACATCTAGGATTACTACATTATACATGGATAAAAACGTAATTCAAATAGCTCAATTACTACAAGGATAATCTCATAATATCATTCTTTCATCAATTTACCCTCATCACAAACTATATAGGAGTTTCATGGATTCTTGGGGATTTCAACATAAAAATTATAATAAATCATCAATTAAATCATAATATGAAGGAACTAAATCATTAGAATCATTTTTTAAAGGAATCCATGACTTGGAGTCAAACCCTAGCTTTTGGGGAATTTTAATCTTTGAAATTAGGGTTTTGTAGGGGCTCCATGGATGAAGTATATCCATGATTGAAGAGATACCATACCTTAGCAATGAAATCTAATGAATTTGAGAAGAAAACCTTGCTCCTTAAACCTTAGCTCCAATTTTCTTCTTCTTCAACTTGAAGTTCTTGAGAGAGAATATTTGGGGAAAAGTTAGTTTTGATTTGGCATTTTAGAATAATAAGGAAGATGACTTAATGTGGGGGTCTAAAATCATTATATAGTTAGTCTAATTTAGATAAAAATGACGTCTCTTAATATTAACTAAAAATAGAAAAACCCAAAGTTCCCGTAAATTTAACTGCTAAAAAGCAGTTCCAGGCCTCACCCATGACCCACCACTGAACGGACCGTTGTTGGACACATGACCCGTGCTGATGAACTGTGGTCTAGATTCAGAGACTTGGTTCCTGAGGCCTTGTTCTACTGATGCCCACCCACGGGCGTGGATGGACCTACGGGGATTAGGTCCCCTTCTTAGGTCACCGTCCACGCAAATTTCTAGGTTCTTCCTCAATGACCCATGGTTGATGCTCTAACACGAAACACTACTAATTTAAGTGTTTAATAGAAGTGGGTTTAATTGATATTTGTGTTTTAATCTATGAAATGATATATGTGCTTTAATCTATGAATCGTAATTGTTGTTAGAGAGAGAGATGTTTATGTCATAGTGTAGACTACCCACTGAGACTTAGCAATTCGTTCGTAATTTCAACTATCCATATAGTGAAATTAGCCTATAATCGATCACATCCAGAGAATTTTTCTCTATATTGCTGTTTCTCCTATTTTTGTTTGTGTTAGCTAATAATTGAGAATCCAAAACCCCCATCTAACATTCATTGTCTAGCCCATTTAACTGAATTCTAACACGTATTGCTCCATCAGGGTTCGACCGTTTCTCTTCATTGGATTTTTTACTACATAACGATTGTCTACACCTAGAAATGGATGAGGAGTATTGAGCGTTAATAAGAATCCTTTCTTCCATGTAGTCCCCGGATTCCCCAATTGAACAGTCGAAATTCCCCAATTTGAGTTAGGGTCCAATGTTGTGGGTCTTGATGAATGCGGATCCAAATGATTGAGTTATGATTTTTTTATGCTTGAATTATTAGGAATGCATGTTTTTAGGATTAATTTACATGTACCTATGCTCCACCCATGTTTCTAGGTTGAAATTGATGTAAATGGGTTTCATTCCATGAAAGGAGAATTGTGGTTTTTGATGTATTCTCATAGGATTATTGCGATACATTCGACATTCTTTGAGATTGAAGCATATATGATGATTATATGAAGAAGTGCTTTGAAAATAAAGCATATATGATGAATTGGATAATATTAATGTAGTGCTTGTGGAAGAGATAGTTCCCACATGAATTGCTTATGTCAAAATTTGATACTACCAAATTACCCCTCCCTAAATAAGTATAGGTGTCATGACCCAGGGGTACCCCCTAGATGTAACATGGCGTAAGAACCCCGAAAGACTCCATACAAGCCACATAGCATATCATAACATAAGGAATAGAACAATAAGAGTAAAACCACATTTCAAGTATTAATTTTCATAAAGCCATAAGCGGAAGTCTAGATTCTAAGTCTCAACATAGCCATCTATTACAATCTTAGAAATGAGAAAGGGACATAGCCGCCCATACAACATATTCCAAAAGGAAATAGCAGTAATGAAACTACTATGTGAAAACATCCATCCTCGAATCATGGGGACTCACCATAAAACAAGGAGAATAATCAAATCTAAGCTTTAGCCACAATGAGGATCACCTTGAGAACCGGACCTACACTTGGGGAAAATGTAGCAAAAGTAGGCGTTAGTACAAAAATGCATTGAGTATGATAGTCATGGATTAAATCATTGAAAACATGCTAAAAGGGACATTTCATTTGAAAGTATGCAATTTATCAACTTTAAAGATCATCATAAGGATATTGGAAAAACATGTCATAAACATAATTAATACATAGATCCCCATAACATAAGAGAACACTTCATAATTAACCTTAAAGCATACTTGTGCAATGCATGAATAAGACCCCATAAATCTCACCCATACTAAGTAAACCTCCTTAGGCCATCATTGATATTATTGTTCATATTGTAGTTGTGGAAATAAGACTTAACCGACATAGACCACATGAGCTTAGCATGGTATCCGGTGTTACCCACACCGAAAAGGGTTGTCCTACTTGCCTAAGGTAGAGCCATAATTTTAGCTTAGGTGGATCCACTAGCTTAATACCTATGGGGGCACATAGTTTATAGGATAAGGAGAATTCTACTAGAAACCCAGACTCAACTAGAGTAGAAGGCTTCCATCTCATGAGAAATACTTTGGGAACCCGAACTAAACTAGGTACAATATCCACTAGGTGCTGAGCATGAATTCCCACGCGGTTCATATTAAGTCTTGACTTGAGTTCATATTTATGGAAGAATGTCTTGACACTCAATCCAACATAATTCATAGGAAATCTCTTAGATCCTGCGTGAGAATAACCTTTCACCATCCATGTCTACATAAAGATTCAATAGGTGAGAATAGCTTATAAACCTTAGAATCTTCATTTTGTGAGAAAACCATTCACATCATATCATATTCATACCTATGAGTGTAAATGAGAATATCCTTTCAACAACACACAACAAGATCATAATCATAATCATTTTATTCTCAAAGTGTTCTTAAAGCATATAAATAAATCTAATAATCATGAATAATTCTCATACTTTGCCCTTCAAGGATCAAATATCATATTCAATCAATACATCTAGAGTTCACTACATTACACATGGATATAATTATAATCAAAGTAATCAAATCACTACATGCATAATCTCATAATACTCTTCTTTCATCAACAACCCACATCTCCATATCATAATTGGGAAACATATGGAGTTCATGGATTCTTGGGGAATTCAACATAAAACCCTAAGAAATTATCAATTTATTCAAAATATAACATAATTCAATCATTATAAACTATTTTGAAAGGAATCCATGAGTTTGGATTCAAACCATAACTTTTGGATTTCTAGTTTTGAAATTGGAATTTGAATGGACTCCATGGATGCGGAATATCCATGGATGAAGGAATACCATAACTTGATCAACAATTCCCAATGAATTTGGGTAAAAAACATTGTTCCTTTAAGCCTAGCTCCAACTTCCTTCTTCTTCTTCCTTGATGTTCTAGTGAGAGAATATTTTGAGAGGATGATGTTTTGGGAATAGTTTTGGGCTTTTAGAATAATGAGTTGGATGACTTAATTTATGTGTCTAATATTCTTATATAGGTGGTCCTAATTAGGCTAAACTGACACCACTTAATATTAATTAAAATTGGAAAACACCACAGTGCGCCTAAACCTATCCCCCAAAATAGTTCCAAGGTCACCACCCACGAGACCCTGACCACTGGGTGAGGTTTCACCCATGGCCCGTGCTGGTGAGCCGTTGTTAGGCATCTGGGTCTTGGTTTTTGGGGCCCTGACCCATGACTCCTCACCCACGGGGCGTGGGTCTTGCCGTAGGTCCCTTTTTTTGGCAATTTATAGGGTCTTCCTCAAGGGCCCATGGCTGGTCCTTGAGGGGTCATCTCTGATTTTCAAACACGAAAACCTTTATTTTTAAGTACGGAGGGTTACATTCATAACTACAACCCTCATGTCAATCTCCAGTTTAGTCTACTAGTTTCAGGGGTGTTACAATAAGCGGTCGTTGCCAAATAATCAATCCAACATGTTGGTTGCGGTCGATCCCTCGAGGAATATAGTTCAGACTTAAACTTAACTCACAGTTATATCCATTTAGTCAAACTATTTTTGAGAAAAGTACACAGGAGGTGTTACAAGTAAGTAACATATTGTTGATTTGAATAATTAATTAACAAGTAAAGAACATTCAGAATTTGAGTTATCAATATATGATGGAAACTAGGGTATACGTTTTCCCAACGTGTAACGCCCCAGAATCTAGTGGGCTAAGCTAGGTCTAAGTGTGGGGGGGAAACTAGCCATGGAAGAGGGCACGGGCCTAAAATAGCATGGAAATTGTTGAAAGAAAATGATTTTCCACAAGTCAACTTGTAGAGGGGTAGTTTGGTCGCCAAAGCTACTTGGCGATCCTCCAAGTGCAATCACCAGCGCCTATTGGACTGTCTAAAGGCCAATTATACTAGAAAATTGAGCAAGCCAGGTTGGGGCTCCCCATTCAGGTTGGCGCATCGCTAAAGGGTCTCACCAATCGCAAAAGTTGTCTTCTCCTTGGGGTGAGCTACTGGAAATTTTGACAAGCCAATGGCTTGCTTGGTTAATGGCCAAGTGCCCTTTGGCTAGCCTCAGCGTGAAGCAGCTATAGGATTAAGTTAGGGTCTTTAATATTTTTTTCATATTTTTTAAAATTTGATACTACGTTGTTTCACCCCTCATCTAGAACAGTATATACGCATTCTATTCTCAAATTATCCCCAAATTAAGTCATTCTTCCTAGAATCTAAAAGAAAACTCAAAAGTTCTTTCTCTCAAATAATTCTCTCTCTTGAAACTTGAAGAAGAAGGAGAAGAAGAAGAAGATTCAAGCTTGGGTTTCAAGAAGCAAGATTTTACACAACATTTTCTTTGTTCTTTGTTATTAAGGTATGGTAGTTTTCATTCATGGATACTTTTCATCCATGGAGTTCCTTCAAAATCTCTAATTTCTAAGATTAGAAATCCCCAATTGTTAGGATTTGATTCAAAAGTCATGAATTCCGTTCGAACTTGATTTAAATGATTAAATTGAGTTATATTAATCATGAGTTGATGATTTCCTATGATTTTTATTTTGTTCCCCATGAACCCATGTAATTCCCATATTTCTCAAAGTTGATGACTTGATGTGGGTCTTTGTTAATGAAAGTGGAATTTTATGAATTAATGCATGAGGTGATAGAATCACATGAATCATAATGATATCCATGTCTAATGCTTGAATTCCAGATGTCATTATTGAAGTTAGGTTTTGAACCTCGAGGAGGTAAAGTATGAGATTATGAATTTTCTATAAAATCCATGCAATTGTTTTAATGATTCTTTGAGAGTAAAGTATCAATGATGTTGTTCTTGTTGTGCTTTTCAAAGCACATTCTCATAAAACACATTTAGCGTGATGTGAAAGGGATTTCATCACATAGTAAGGTTTCTTATGTTGAAAGACTTTCTCACCTAATTGAATCAAAGGCCAAAGAGCAATCATAAATAGATCATGGATGGTTATATTTGCTCATACATGATTTAATGAGCTATCCTAATGAACTAACGTGAATCGGTAGGCCAAGGTCACCCTTTCATGAGTAATGAAGTTATGTAAGAAATAACTACTCCGTCAGATTTAATGTTTAGCACGTAGTGGATATTGTATTGAGATGGAAGCTCTCTCGTAGAAAGGTAGGGTTTCTAGAAGCAATCTCTTGAGATGAAAGATCCTCCATAGAAAGTAGGGTTTCTAGTAACAATGTCCTTATCCCATAAACCATGTGCCCCCATAGGATATTTAGCTAGTGATCCACCTAAGCTAAGAGTTACCGGTTCTACCTTAGGCAAGTACACCAACCCTTTTTGGTGTGGGAATGATCGGATTCTATGTTATAACTCACATGGTATCATGTCGATTAAGTCTATTTCCTGCAACAAGATTGATAATGAACTAATACATGCCTAAGAAGTATTTTGTAGTGTTCAAATACTTTAAAGATGATGCTACCTTGCATTAAAGATAATGTTATGACTTATGTTTTCCAACTATCTTTATGATGGTGTTTAAACTTGGTAAATTACATGCCTTGAAATGAAATGACCCCTTTTAGCATGCTTTTAATATTTTTATGCATAGATATCATACTTAGTGCATTATTGTAATAACGCATACTCTTGCTTACATTTGTTCCATGTGTAGGGTCCAGTACTCAAGGTGGTCATTCTTTTGGCTAGAGCTTGGTTTTGATTATTTTCCCAAGCTTGGTGAGTCCTCATGGTTCGAGGATGGATTTTCATATGTTTAGTTTTATTCCTGTACTTTACCTTTTGAACATGTTGTATAGGCTAAGCCCTATTCGAACCGTTTTATGTCTTCTATCGCCCTTTCGCCTTGGCATTCAGCAACCTCAAGGTCTTTAACTTTGGGCGATCTATCTTGGCTTCACAGAATTCACTCGGCAATCCGCCGACTTTTCCCTTTCGTCACCGACTTGGTTATTTCCTTCAGATCTTGGAAAACTAGAACTTAAAGGCTTTCTGATAAGCCACTCGACGACACGTCGAGTGCTCAAGGTGACCCTCAGGCTCGCCCATCTTCATTTCATTAGCCTATTTTTTTGCTTTTTGCCTATTAGTGTCCTTGCTTTGTTCCTCAATCCATATTTTTGAAATTCTAGTATTTAACATCAGTTATTTGCATAAATTAAGCATTTGAGGACGCTTAATCAATATAATCAAAGCTCTATAAGAGTCCAAATCTAGGACTCATCAAATTCATTCATGGAGCCCCTTCAAAATCTCAATTTCAAAGATAGAAAATCTCCAAAAGCTAGGGTTTGATTCCAAAGTCATGGGTGCATTTCAAAAATAACTTTTATGATTCAATTATGTTATATTATGTATGAATCAATGATTTATTATGATTTTTATGTTGAATTCCCAAAGAACCCATAAAAACCCCATATTACTCAATTATGATTTTGTGAAGTGGATTTGTTGATGAAAGAATAGTATTATGAGATTATGAATGTAGTGATTTTATTACTTAAATTATGATTATATTCATGTCTAATGTAGTGAATTCAATATGTGTTAATTGAATATGGTCTTTCACCTCTAAGGGCAAAGTATGACAATTATGCATGATAATGAGATTTATGTACATACTTTAATGATGCTTTGAGAGAGAAGTATTATTCATTATGATTAGGTAGTTGTTGTGGGCTGATTGAAAGTTTATTCTCATGAACTCATAATGAACATTGTTGTGAAAGGTTGTTCTCACATAGTAAGGGTTCTAGGGTTGTACCTCTTTTCTCACCAAATTGAATCGAAGAGTAAAAGTGATCATTGATGGTGATAGTTGCTCATGCATGGTCTAATGAGTTATTCTAATGAATTACATTGGATTGGCTGTGAAGGTTATCTTTCCATGAGACTTCAGTCAAAGCAAAGACATAATAGCTATCTTGTGAGATTTCAGCGTAGCACCAAAAGGATATTGAAATGAGATGGAGGTTCACACCTAGTTGAGTCCGGACTTAAAAAATTGGAACTCTCACATAGTAGAGTCCGGGACTCCCAAAGTATGTCTCATAAGACGGAAGCCATCACCTAGTGGAGTTTAGATTTGTAGTAGCAATCTTTGTATCCAATAATTACGTGCCTCTTAGGATGTTTAAGCTAGTCGATCCAACTAAGCTAACCAACCGGTTCTACCTTAGGCAAGTAGACCAACCCTTTACGGTGTGGGTAACACTAGGAGGGATCATGTGATACTCAGATGGTCTAATGTCTGTTAAGGCTATATCCAAACTACAACAAGATTAATAATGAACTAAGACACGCTTGAGAAAGCATCTCCAAGCATTCAAACATAATTAACTAAGAGATGCTTGAAGAAGCATCTCATAGAGTTCAAAGAACAATGGACTAAGACATGCTTAAAGAAGCATTTCAAAGTGTTCAAAATAACAATTGAGTTAAAGACATGCTTGAAATAGAATCTCAAAGTGTTCAAGATAATAATGAACTATGATGTTCTTATGAAGTAACTCATACTTTTCAAGGGTTTTAAAAGAGTACAGACATGAAAGACGACCTAAAGTGGAGAGTTATCATGGGTGAGATATAAGGGGTTTTATTTGTGCCTTGCAGAAGTATGCTTTGAGGTTATTATGAAGTGTCCATCTTGTGTTGTGATGATCTTTGTTTTACTTTGTATGAGTTCAAAGGCTTAAATGATGATGATTACCTAAAGAGGTTTACTTAGCATGTGCGGGATTTATGGTTTCTCAACCATTCATTGCAAAATTTGACTTTGAGGATGTATATGAAGTGCTTCTCTTATGATATGGTGATCTATAAATGGGAAATGTGTATGTGTTATGTTTTCCAACTATATCTATGATGATGTTCAAACATGGCATATAGCATGATCTATAATGAAATGCCCCTTCTAGCATTTGTTCAAAGTTTTTGTGCATGCTATCATACTTAGTGCATTTTTGTACTAATGCCTACTTTTCCTACATTTTCCCCAAGTATAGGGTCTGGTTCTCAAGGTGATCATCGTTGTGGCTAAAGCCTGCATTTGCTTATTCTCCTAGCTTGTTAGTGGGTCCTCATGATTCGAGGATAGATGTAATCTCTTTGTAGTTCCTTTCTTGTATTTCCTTTTTAGACTATGTTGTAAAGGTTGTGTCCCTATTTCATTCAAGTATTGTAATATAGTGCTATATTGAGACAAGTCTAGCCTTCCGATTTCTTTTAAGAAAAACTTTTTAAGACTTGAAATGTGTTTTACTCTTTATTGTTCTATTCTGATGTTATGGTATGCTAAGCGGCTTACATGGAGCTTTCCGGGGTTTTATGTTCCATGTTACATCTTGGGGGTACCCTTCGGTCATGACAAATCATGTTCCAACGTAGGATTATAAGTCCCCTCTATTGGGCATCACTATTAGTGATCACGCCACAATCTTACCTTTATACTACTTGCAATGCTTATTGGGTCCTCTTGATGGGGTGTATACATCAGACTCCACGTTTAGGTCACGTGATTAATGTCGGTTAATACTAGCTCCCATAGTGAGACTCTTTAGTTCATTGACCAGGTTTCCAACATTTATATAAGTATACCGTTCAACATGTTATCTTCATGATTTATCCTTGGTCATTGCATTCAGCTTAGCTTATCAGTTATGTTTCAGTATTTATATTCTCGCTTAGATTATTTCATTGCTTAGTTATGCATTGTTCAGCAGATATAATTATCCAGTGTATAATATTGGTCAGCTTATATATATTTGTTCACTTAATATCTATATCCTGCATACTTTGTGCATTCTAAGTATTGATGCATACTCTGAGCTACATTTTTTCATGATGTAGCTACAAGTACCCAGCATTCTCATCACACTTAGATCGATTCTAGGTCCGCATTAAAAAGCTTCATTGGTGAGTCTTCATATTCTAGGGACAATGGACATGCTTTTATGTTAGTCATTATTTTTAGTTTCAGTTTTGTTGGTGTTAGCTGGGGGCATATCCTAGAAACTCAACTCAGTTAGAGGCTTTTCAGACATATTAGTAGATTCAACTTGAGTGTTAAGTGGTCCTTTGAGTTATCACTTAATTCCTGTTATGTTCTATTATGATTATTCAGACTACTGGGACTTGTCCCTCTTCATATATTCATAGATTTAGTTTCCACATTGTTCAGGTTTACCTAGATATATTTAGTATGTTCATGATATGCAAAACTCAGGGTTGGCTTGGGGTCACTCGTGATCTTAGGTCCTGTGTTACATTAAGCGAGTAGCCTCCTGGCCTGACACTTGGTGAATCTGATGGATCCAAACCTATAGTTTTTTATACCATTAAGCTTTATGCTTAGTGATTGGCGTTTCTATCGTAGGGTATGACCGAGAGGATACATGAAGCTAGCGATTGGAGATGGAGATTTTGAGAGCTTTTAGGAAGATCACATTTGCATATAGGCATAATACTTTGTACAAATCTCGGGACCTTCGTATGATCCATATTTTGTGCGTTGATATGTTATTTTTAAGGCTTATTTGATCATGACATCATTAGTTTTAATATAAGTATGATGACATTTTTTGTTATTTTGGGTTGTTTAAACCCAAGTCTTGTAATATACTAAATTTACTATTTCTTTTCAATTTTTGTGTGAAGCATGAACCGACTACTTTGGGTACTGGGATATTGGCAATATTTGTTTTGTCATTTGTAAGAGTAAGGATAAAATATGCATGAAAATATCGTAAGTTATTTTCTTTTATTAATTTGACTGGTTCTTCTGCCATAAATTAAAATTCTACGTAGTTTAGATTTGACATCAAATAAATGTTTAAATGGGTAGGGTTCACATCCTTAACTATTTTTGTTTATGAACCTAATTCATCTACTAGTGTAACACCTCTGAATCTAGTAGGTTAAGCTAGGGCTTAGTTAAAGGGCAAGAGCCAAAGAATTGAGCTTGGGCAATAATAACGTGAACCCACACAGGCCGTAAAGTGCACCACGAGTCGTGGTGTTGCCCATGGAAGATCACAATGGCTAGGCAAGCCACGCTCACCTCCTACGACGACCATGAAGCCTCATGTTTGGGACCACGGGTCACGGTGATGGTCGTGGTGAGCTAGGTAGTAGCTAGTCCAAACTGCCCAAAACTCAAGACCCTCCCACGAGCCACTAAACGGCTCGTAAAGGCCACTACGAGATGTGGGAGTGGTCGTGGTCTAGAGTTAGGTTTTAAGGGTTGAGTGGTGTCTAGCCTAGCCATTGTTGAAAGACCACGGGCACCAGTATGAGCCATGTGGCCCTTGAAGGCTTGTGGAGCCAATCGTGAAGGGGGATTCAACAACTTTTAGTTAGGGGAGCGTGGTTCTTTTCCGGTTTTAATTAAATTAATACTATGTCATTTTAACCAAGCCTAGGAACCCTATATATGTGAATTTAACCACAAAACTCACCCATTCAATTAATTATTTCCAAAATCCAAAAGAAATCCAAAGTTCATCCTCTAAAATATTTCTCTCTCTAGAACTTGAAGAAGAAGAAAGAGTTCAAGCTCGGAGTAGAGTCAACTATCCATTCCTCAAGCATTTGTGGGATTTGATATTAAGGTATGACGGCTTTTCAACCATGGAATATGATGAGTCCAAGATTTCGACTCATTTAGGGCTTTGTTTTTATAATATAAGTGTCCTCATGTGCCTATTTTATTGTCATGACCCAGGGTAGCCTCTAGATGTAAAAAGGAACATAGAACCCCGAAAGGCACCATGTAAGCCATTTAGCATATCATAACATAAAGAATTAGAACAATAAGGGTAAAAAAGCATTTCAACTCCAAAATTTTCATAAAAGAAAGTGGAACTCTATACTTGTTTCAAGTTAGCCATCTATTACAATACTTGAATCAAATAGGGCCTAGCCCATACAACATGTCCGAAAATGGAAATACAATAAAGGAAATACAAAGATGACATCCATCCTTGAATCATGAGGACTATTCAACAAGTTTAGGAGAAATGATCAAATCCAAGCTCTAGCCACAATGAGGACCCCCTTGAGAAGTCAACCCAACACATGGGGAAAATGTAGGAAATTATGGGTTAGTACAAAAATGCACTAAGTATGATACCCATACATAAAAACCTTGAAACCATGCTAAAAAGGACATTTTAGTTGAATGCATGCAATTTACTAAGTTAGAGCATCATTTTGAAGACAATAGAAAAGCATAAGTCATAAACATATTCATTATAGAGATCATCATATCATAAGAGTAACATACCATAACTACCCTTAAAGCATACTTGTGCAATCCATGAATAAGATCACATAATGTCACCCATACTAAGTAAAGCTACTTAAGTATCCATAGTTCATAATTCATATTCTTGTCATAGTGTGAATAAGCCTTAACCGACATAGACCAAGTGAGCTTAGCATGGAATCAGGTGTTACCCACACCGAAAAGGGTTAACCTACTTGCCTAAGCTAGAACTATACTCTTAGCTTTAGGTGGATCCATTTAGCTAGGTTACCTATGGGGGCACATAATTTTTGGGATAAGGGAGTTTGCTACTAGAAACCCGTTCTTTGTGGCGGGGGAGCTTCCACCTCAAGAGATTGTTTCTAGAAACTCACCTTTTATAGCAGGGGAGCTTCCATCTCATATCAATATCCACTCGGTGCTAAGCATAATTCTCACAGAGTACTTATTAAGTCTTGACTTAAGTTCATATTCATAGCAGAATTCCTTGACACTCAATCCAAAATATTTCTTGAGATAGGTGATAGATTCAATAGGTGAGAATGGCCCTTCACCCTAGAATCTCCATTATGTGAGAAAATGTTTCACATTATGTTCATTATGTGTTCGTGATAATAGAATTTCAATCAACACAACATTATTATCATACTCATAATCACTTTACTCTCAAGGTGTTCATAAAACATATACATAAATCTCATAATCATGCACAATTCTCACACTTTACCCTTCAAGGATCAAGGATCATATTTAATCAACACATACAGAATTACTACATTAGACATGGATGATAACATAATTCAAATATCTCAATTACTACAAGCATAATCTCATAATATCCTTCTTTCATCAATTCACCCACATCAGAAGGTCATAAATTAAGATTATGGGAGTTTCATGGATTCTTGGTGATTTAAACATAAAAACCATAATAAATCACCAATTAAATAATAATATAAATTAATTAAGTCAGTAGAATCATTTTTTTAAAGGAATCGATGACTTGCAGTCAAACCTTAGTTTTTGGGGAATTTATATCTTTGAAATTAGGGTTTTGAAGGGTCTACATGGATGAAGTCTATCCATGGATAAAGATCTACCATACTTTAGCACTGAAATCCAATGAGTTTGAGAAGAAAACCTTGCTCCTTCAACCCAAGCTCCAGGTTCCTTCTTCTTCTTCCTTGAAGTTCTAGAGAGAGAATATTTGGGGAAAAGTTTGTTTTGATTTGGGCTTTTGGAATAATGAGGAAGATGACTAAATTTGGGGGTCTAAAATCATTATATAGTTAGTCTAATTTAGGGTAAAATGACGTCACTTAGTATTAACTGAAATCGGAAAACTCCAAACTGCCCCTAAACTAAGCTGCTAAAAAGTAGTTCCACGCCTCACCCAAGACCGACCACTGATGGACCGTGGTTGGATTGACTGCCCATACTGGTGAACCGCGGTCTGGGTTCAGAGACCTATTTCCTGAGGCCTTGTTCCACGGATACCTACCCATGTGTGTGGATGGACCTATGGGGCGTAGGTCCCCTTCGTGGGTTACTGTCCAGGCCAATTTCTAAGGTCTTCTTCAAGGAACCGTGGTTAGTCCTTGGGGCTCGTATCTTGACACTCTATCACAAAACCCTATATTTGTAGGTATGGGAAGGTACATTCTTGACTCTATCCCTAACGTTAAGCTCTAGATTTGCCTACTAGTTTCTGGAGTTTTACAATATTTCCCACTTGAGAACATTCCTCCTCGAATGATGATCTAGATACCTCACAGAAGTAAAGACTCAAGACTAGCAGCCCATCATGCAAGCAACATTAAAAAAATGCACAATTCAAAGGAGGAAACTTCAACTCCATCTCAAACATAATCAATGCAACACAAGAAAGTAGGAACTACATCTAACAATCCATTATGCATGAAATTTCAACAATTCTCATATTCATAGAAGGAATTACCTTCTCAACCTAAAAGCATGCTCAACACCATATCATGGAGCCAACATGCAATAACTCTCAAAAGCACACTAAAACATGTTCATCAATTCATCTCATGAAGCCAATAGGCTACTCATACTCAATGCACAACAACATGAGGAAAGTCAACCATAAAAAATCATTTTCTTACTAAACATCAATTTCATCAAGAACATGCATAACATAAGGAAACCATGGAAAAACACATACCACACATATGACTCCTAAATCACTAAAACTCAACATGAACTACTTACCTCAAGTTTGAATAGGAGTAAAGGAAAGAGATGAGGAAGCCGAGACTTCATATAGGCCTTGGCCTCCCAAGTAGCACTCTCAACTAAGTGATTTCTCCATAAATCCTTCACGGAAGCTATTTCCTTGTTTCTCAATCTCTTGACTTGCTGGTGTAGGATCTCTACCGGAACCTCTTCATAAGAAAGACTTTCGTCAACTTCCAACCGTTATAGGGGAATAATGGATGCCGGATCTCCTATAAACTTCATAAGCATAGAAACATGAAACACCAGATGAACAAGGGCAAACTCATCTGGGAAATCCAACTCATAGGCAACTATCCCAATACATTTCAAAATTTGATATGGGCCAACATAATGAGAACTAAGTTTCCCTTTCTTCCCAAATCTTTTCACACCATTCATGGGTGAGATTTAAAATATAACCAATCATTAACTTCAAATTCTAGATCCCTTCTTCTCACATCGGTATAAGATTTTTTCCTACTTTGAGTTGTTCTCAACCTTTCTCTAATAAGCCAAACTTTCTCAATGGCTTCATAAACTAGTTTGGGACCTATCAAGGCAATTTCTCCTATCTCAAACCAACCAACCGGAGACCTACATCTCCTACCATTCAAGGTTTCAAAGGGAGCCATACCGATACTTGAGTGATTGCTATTATTGTAGGCAAACTCTATTAATGGCAATTGGTCATCCCAATTACCCTTGAAGTCTATAACACATGCCTTTAACATATTTTCCAATATTTGGATGCTACGCTCCTCTTGCTCATCGGTTTGGGGATGAAGAGTTGTGATACGCTTAACCATAGTACAAAGCATTTTTTGGAATGACTTTTAAACGCGAGAAGTAAATTGAGTACCCCGATCCGAAATAATAGATAAAGGAACCCCATAAAACTTCACTATCTCTGTTATATACAACTTTGTATAGTCTTCCACCGAAAAAAAATCCTTGACGGGAATAAAGCAGGCTGATTTTCTCATTCGATCTATAATGATCGAAATAGAATCATGTTGCCTTCAGGTGCAAGGCAAACCCACAATAAAGTCCATATTTACATCGTCCCACTTCCAAGTGGGAATACTTATATATTGGACAAGCCTCCCGGCCTTTGGTACTCAACCTTCACTTGTTGATAATTAGGACATTTTGCTAGAAATCCCACAATATCTTTCGTCATATCGTTCCACCAATAGAATTTCCGTAAATCACGGTACAACTTGGTGGCTCCCTGATGAATAGAATATCGAGAACTATGAGTTTCCACTAGAATGTTATCCCTCAAACCATCAACATTTGGAACACATAACCGACCTTGGTACCTAAGCACCCCATCTTCCCCTTGGGAGAAAGCCTCAACTGACTTCTTGAGTGCCGACTTTTTCAACTAAACTAATATAGGATCAAGACCTGGTTTACACTTCTCATCCATCACAAAGGATGATTCAGAACCATTATGGACCATGACACCACTGTCACGACCCAGGGGTACCCCATTGACGAAACACAACGTACTTGACCCCGAAGGTGCCTCATACAAGCCTCATAGCATAACTTGAACATATATAATAGCATAGGAAATATTGTGGAATTTAAAACTTTTCTTTACAATCGTAGTATTTTATAAAATGAAAGAGAATCTATGACACTATGTCTCAAACAATCTATAACACTTTGATAAAACTATTGAAATATAATCTTAGTGACATAGCGCTACATAAGTCTAAAACATGAAAGTAAAGACATAAGGGACATAGGGTTGAGCCCTCGAATACAATGAGGACTCACCAATCTTCTTCTTCTTGATGTACTATGAACCTAGCCACGAGGATGGAATCCAATATCTCCAAAGCCTACACTTTATAGAAAATGTAGAAAGAACGGGTTAGCACGAAAACGTACTAAGTATGGAAGCATGCATAAAATTCTAGAAATATGATAAAAGGACATTTTAGTTCAAAAGAATGCATTTGTCAAGTTTGGAAACCAACATACACTTTGAATGTAGAAGATAACCCATAATCACAATTATACTCATAACATAGTGAAACCATCACCCTAGCAACCCCTAAGATACACTTGTGCAATGTATGGTTGGCATCCCATAGTACCAACCCTACTAAGTACTTTCTTGAAGTTACCTTAGTCATATATTTAATCCATAGAGCTCATCATAATCAATAGTCATAAATAAGGAAATAGTCATGTACATTACTTGAACTATAAGAAAAGTCATTCATAGCAACCAACCATTCAACATACGTGCATACATTCATCTCTCATCACATCATAGAGAATATCATCATAAGTAGGACCATCACATAAGTAACTACGAGCAGTACTTGTGCAATGCATAGATAGGATCCCATAATCCGATCTACACTAAGTATCACTCCTAGGCCACCGTGATCATGCAAGTCATACCATGACCTTATCCGTAGCCAACATTCGCAAACAAAGAGACATTCATGTTCATATATTATAATAAGTAAGACACTCAATATCAACAATTCATATCATGGATACCTAAGTTAATTTATCTTCATGGTATAAGGAACCCACACCACAACCCCTTTATAAGTCTACTTGTGTAACGTATAAGTGAAGTCCCATACCCTCACTCACACTAAGTAAGTTCATTAAGAAGTCATATGTATAGGTCATGCTCAAAATTCATATAAATCATACATTCAACTCATAATCTTCATGTCCTAAGAGCAAATACCACAATTAATCCCAAAACCCACTTCTGCAATGCTTAAATGGAATCCCATACCCCCATCCATGCTAAGTGGAACTTCTTAAGGAACCATAGTACATAATTCATCTTCTTATGATCATTCATATTATTAGTATATACGGAAAAATCGAATTAACCGACATAGACCATGTGAGCGACATTGAATCTGGTGTCGTGTAACCCCACACCAAAAGAAGGTCCTACTTGCCTACGATAGAACTAAATGTATAGCTATAAGGTGGATCCACTAGATAAAGTTCTATGTTGGCATATAGTTATGGGATATGTAGATTTCTTCTAGAAACTCACCTTATTGCATTGGCGGAGGGGCTTCCATCCCATGAGTTCACTTAGATGACCCAACCTCGTGCATTAGTGGAAGGGCCTTTACCTCATTGACCATATCAACTCAGTGCTTACCATTGTTTCCCATATTATACATAATTAGTGTTTGAAATGCATTTACATGTGTGAAGGAATACTTTGCCCTTCATTCAATACAACCTATAAAATAACTCATACATTCAATAAAGTGAGAATGTACTTTCAACCTTATAATCAATATTAGTATGTGAGTAGAACTTTCACTTTGCATTCATAGTGTTTTCATGAGAATAGACTTTCGATCAACACAATACATTATCATCATCCTATAAAATTTATACATAATCAAGTGTAGGGGTAAGGGAAAAATAAACTTTCAACAATACCTCAATTTACAAATTATTCATACGATATTCACCTTTCAAGTGACTCATAAGTTTATACACAACTTTCATCAACATGTATAAACCCTAGAGATTTACCCCTTTCAAGGGTCATTAATCATGTCTCATAATTACACCTAAGGATACTACAATAGGCATTAATAAAACAAGATTCAATCACTAGATTAACATATATAGAATTCATAGTAATCATCTTGCATCAATACACCCATCACATTTCATGAAATTGGGGTCATGGGGAAGTACATAGGTTCATGGGGAATTTTACAATAAAAATCACCATTTAACATCAAATCATCCATAATATAAGAAAATTAACATGATGAAATCATTTTTAGGAAGAACCCAAGGCTAGAATGAAAACCCTAGTTTTTTTATCAAGTTACCAATTTCGAAATTAGAGTTTGAAGGGCTTCATGAAGAAAAGTGTTGCATGAATCAAGACTCACATACCTTAAGTGATGTTTTCCCCACGAAATTGGAGTGGAAAGCTTTTATGTTGAACCCTAATCTTTACCTTCTTCGTTGTTCTTCAATGCACTTTAGAGATAGAATATTTTGGGGAGGGAAAGTTGGTTGAGTTTTGAGGTATGAGAGTTAAAAGGGTTTATTAATAGTTAAAAGTACATAAATATAACTTAAATAACTAATAATAACCGTCCCTACCCCTAATTAATTTAATTAGTAATTTACCAATCTACCTCCACTTAGGCCGAACCAAGGCATCCAACATAGGGGTGATCCATGGACAACCATCCACGGGGCATGAATGGGTCCACGGAACGTCCTGGCTTGCTGTGGTTTGGGTAAGAGAGGGGTAAATGGAGGCCAACATGGGGAGACTAAGTCTTGACCCACACCTTTCAACCACGGAGCGTGGGTCCACCCACGGCTCGTGGCTGCCCAATCGTGGTTCATGCTACTTTTTTGATAGGTTTTGGACTTTCCCTTAGGTCCTCCTCAAGGACCCTTGGGGAGGGGGTGTCTAGGGTTTCATACCTTGACGTTTAGGCACTAGAACCCTAGTACTATGCTCGGAAAGTTATTTTAGTATTCTAACCTTACGTTTTAACTCCATTAGGCTACTAGTTTACATGTTAGGCTCTAGCTTGATCTACTAGTCTCCATTAGGCTGTAGCTTGGTCTTACTAGTTTTCCGGATTGTTACATTATCTCCCCCTTAGGAACATTCATCCTTGAATGACACTTTAAACACTTTATGGAATTAAAGACTCAATACTAGAAGCCCATCATGAATGACACATAAAATTGCACACAAACAAGGAGGAAACATCACTCCATTTCAATACATGCTCAATGCAATATAAGGAAGTATGGATTACATTTAACAACTTATTTATGCATGAGATTCTCATAACTTGTCATGTTCAAGGAGGAATAACCATCTCCTAATCATAATATGCTCATCATACTATCATGAAGCTCATGTGCAATTTATTCTCAAAAAGCATTTCATTCAAGGAGGAATTTCTCAACTCCTAACTAAAACATGTCCATATATCCTTCTCATGAAGTACAATAGGCAACTCTTACTCAAGGCACCACAACACGAGAGAAACAATTCACATAAGGTCATTTTCTTTCAAAATACAAGTTTTCATGAGCATGCATTACATAAAGAAGTCATGGCAACATATAAGCACATAACAACAATGTTAACTAGGCACACCATTTGCCCCTTAGAAGTTAGCCTATACCAACACTTTCAAACATCGCCAATCACATAATCATTGGAGGAACTATCTTTTCCCAACTAAAGCAAACTCAACACTACATTATGGGGCATAAATGTCATCCCATCAAAAGCATAACAAAGCATGTTCATCCAACCACCTCATGAAGTCAAATGAGCCATGATCATACAAAAACATGAGGAACATGTAAATCATGAAAACCCCATTTTACACAAAACAAGAATCTTTCAAAACATGCATAACATAAGGAGTTCATGGAAGTTTTTAAAACACTCATGACTCCTAGACCTAATACAAGCCCAAAATGAAACTCTTGGTCTCAAGCTAGAATAGGAATAGAAAGAAAGGATGAGGATATCAGGACTCTCAATCACTTTTTCTATTTAAGCACATGATCTCCCCCTTGGGAGTAAGCCCCTTCACTACAACCTCAAACACTACTCATTTCAAACAAACTTAAAACATTACCAAGGCTCATTATAACCTTATCGGGCTCTAAAACAATAAAGGTCTATAAACCATCCACCCAAACCCTACCAAGGTTAATAAGAGTGACTCTAGAGAACAAGGAAATCATAGGACACTTATAACATCCAAGACTCCAAAATCATGAAATGAGTCAATGAGAACTTACTATTTTTTTTAAGCTAGAGGAGGAATAGAAGGGAACATAAGGATATTGGGACATCTCATTGGCCCTTGGCCTCCCAAATAATAACCTTCAACTAAGACCCTTACTAAAATACCACTCCTAAACATTTTCATAGAAGCACTTTCTTAATCTTCTATTTCTTGACTTGCCGGTCTAAATCACAATTAGTACTTCAAAATTAGAGAGGTTCTCATCTAAGCACTCTTTCTCACATGCAACCTTACCAACACCACTCAAGGTCTCATATGCTTACCAAACCAGGACTAACCTTTCAAACTAACTACACCTCATGAAGTGAGAATTTCAAGTCAAACCAAATCTTGAACATCTAGAACACAAGGGAATTCAAAATCATGAACAATTACATTTCTAGCCTCTTTCAAGGGAGTTTACTCACTCAACACCTCTAGACACCACTTAACATCGCTATTCACCAAATCCTCCAACGCATCATAAAACTTATTATGGCTAAGTTTGGTTTTACCAACAACACATATGGCCACAATTTAAACCCATGAATACTAAGGATAACATAAATCTCATCATATCTAGTTGATCAAGTCATAAAAGAGAAGTACCATCGGCAAAGAAATAAGAATGAAACACATACCGGGAGCAACATTAGGAGGACACTCTTGTTCACCTCTAGCTTGAAAAGCATCGATCCCAATTTCCCTCATCTCTCTTCCCCTAGCCGTAGGAACCGGGTAGTTTCCTATTTGGTGGTCATTTCCAGCACAACCATAACAACCCTTTGTGTTGGGAGGACGCTCTTATTCACCTCTAGTTTGAAAAGCCTCGGTCCCAATTTTCTTCATCTCTCTTCCCCTAGACGTAAGCATCGGGCAATTTCCTATTTGGTGGTCATTTCCAGCACAAGCATAACAACCCTTTGTGTTGGCTAGACACTTACCATTATGTTTCTTTCCACACCTAGCACAACTAGGCCTAATTGCATAACATCCACTGCCACTCACTCCTTGTAATTTTGGGGTAGAAACACTCTTTTGGTTAATCTTTAGGGGAACCTTAGAAGTATTTTGTCCATGAAATCCTTTTCGAGAGGAATTGTCATCACCCAACTTATACCTCTTTGTTCCTCTAAACCTCTCTCCAAGTTTCACCCTCTCAAACCCTTGAGCATGGATCACGAGAAAATAAATATTAATATCATTATCAAGCATAACCATCCTACATTCTTTTCCTATGAAGTCGGATAAACACGACAAAAAACTTACTCATCTTCATTCTAGGGTTGGCCACTAAGAATGGAGCATATCTAGACAACTTAGTGAACACCCGAGCATACTCTTGAACATTCAATCTACCTTGGTGAAGGTTAACAAACTCAAGTATCTTAGCCTCTCTCACCTCTAAAGGGCAAAACCTATCAAGAAACCCATTTTTAAATCTTTCACATTCCATAGGGGCTACTTCTACTGGCCTCGCTCCTTTCCATTGACTAAACCATATTTGAGCAACATCCCTCAATTGGTAAGTGGCCAATTCCGCTTTCTCCGTCAAGGTTACTACCACAAAATTCAACACCCTAGGGACCTTATCTGTAAACTCTAGAGGATCTTCCTCCATCTTTGACCCATAGAAATCTGGAATCTCAATCTCGACTTGAGTTAACAATTGAAAGCCAAACTTAATCTCCTCATTACACACATACTGCCCTATAGGGAAAATTGGAGCTTGGAGAGGAACCTCTTGCTCGAAATTTTCTTTCTCATTCCTTTCAACATGAGCCCTAGAAGTAGTCATATCCTGAAAAACATAAGGCACACAATAGGAGAAAGACTTAATAACACTAACCTCTAGGGCACGACTTAGAGAATGAAGAAGTGATGTTTTCCTAACATCCGATAGCCCCCCATTCATAAAATGTGGTGAGCTTCACATTTATGAACAAGACTACTAGATGTGGTTTGAGACATCCTAAAACCATCCCAAAAACCTTATGCGTTGATACCATTTTTGTCACGACCCAGGGGTATCCCCTAGACATAACACAGCGTACTCGACCTAGAAAGGGTCTCATTCAAGCCTCACAACATCACTTGAACATAATATCATAGGAAAATAATGCGGAATTTAAAACCCTTCATAACAATCGTAGTCTTTTATAAAATAAAAGAGAATCTATGACACTATGTCTCAAACCATTTATAACACTTGGAGAAAACTCTTGAAATACAATCTTAGGGACATAGCCCTTACGTAAGTCTAGAACATGAAAGTAAAGACATAAAGGACATAGGGTTGATCCCTCGAATACAATGAGGACACAACAATCTTCTTCTTTTTGATCTACTATGAACCTCGCCACAATGATGGAATCCAATAAATCCAAAGACTACAGTTTATAGAGAATGAAGAAATAAGTAGTTAGCATGAAAATGTACAAAGTATGGAACCATGCATAAAATCCTTGAAATATGATAAAAGGACATTTTAGTTCAAAAGCATGCATTTGTCAAGTTTGGAAACCCACAGACACTTTCAATGTAGCAAACAAGCAATAATCACAATTATACTCATAGCGTAGTGAAACCATCACCTTAGCAACCCCTAAGAAAAACACTTGTGCAATGTATGGTTCACATCCCATAATACCAACCCTACTAAGTACTTCCTTGAAGCTACCTTAGTCATACATTTCATCCTTAGACCTCATCATAATAAATAGTCATAAATAAGGAAATAGTCATGTACATTACTTGAACTATAAGAAAAGACATTCATAGGAACCAACCATTCAACATACATGCATACATTCATATCTCATCACATCATAAAGAATATCATTATAAGTAGGACCATCACATAAGTAACTACAATCTCTACTTATACAATGCATAGATAGGATCCCATAATCCTATATACACTAAGTATCACTCCTAGGCCACCATGATCATGCAAGTTATACCATGACCTTATCCATAGCCAACATTCGTAAACAAAGAGACATTCATGTTCATATCTTATAATAAGAAGACACTCATATCAACAATTCGTATCATGCATACCTAAGTTCATTTATCTTCATGGTATAATGAACCCACACCACAATCCCTTTATAAGTCTACTTGTGCAATGTATAACTGAAGTCCCATTCACTCACACTAAGTAAAGCTCATTAAGAAGTCATAGGTATAGTTCATGCTCATAATTCATATATATAATACATTCAACTCATAATCTTCATGTCCTAAGATCACATACCACAATCACTCCCAAAGCCCACTTGTGCAATGCTTGAATGTAGACACATACCCCCATCCAGGTTAAGTAGAACTTCTTAAGGAACCATAGTACAAAATTCATCTTCTTATGATCATTCATATTATTAGTATATACGGAAAAATAGAATTAACAGACATATACTATGTGAGCGACATGGAATCCGGTATCGTGTAACCCCACACCGAAAGAAAGTCCTACTTGCCTAAGATAGAACTAAATGTATAGCTATAAGGTGGATCCACTAGATAAAGTTCTATGTTGGCATATAGTTATGGGATATGCAGATTGCTTCTAGAAACTCACCTTATTGCATTGGCGGAGGGGCTTCCATCCCATGAGTTCACTTAGATGACCCAACCTCGTGCATTGGTGGAAGGGCCTTTACCTCATTGGCCATATCAACTCAGTGCTTAGCATTATTTCCCATATTATACATAATTAATCTTTGAATTACATTTACATGTGTGAAGGAATACTTTGCCCTTCATTCAATACAACTCATAAAATAGCTCATACATTCAATAAAGTTAGAATGTACTTTCAAACTTAGAATCAACATTAGTATGGGAGTAGAACTTTCACATTGCATTCATAGTGTTTTCATGAGAATAGACTTTCAATCAACACAATATATTATCATCATCCTAGACAATCTATACACAATCAAGTTTAGGGGTAAGGGAAGAATAACCTTTCAACAATACCTCAATTTACACATTAGTCATAGGATATTCACCTTTCAAGTAATTCATAAGTTTATACACAACTTTCATCAATATGTACAAACCCTAGAAATTTACCCCTTTCAAGGGTCATGACTCATGCCTCACAATTACACCTAAGGATACTACTAAAGGCATGAATAAAATAAGATTAAATCACTAGATTAACATACACAATTCATAGTAATCATCTTGCATCAATACACCCATCATAATTGATAAAATTGGGGTCATGGGGGAGTACATGGGTTGATGGGGAATTTTACAAGAAAAATCACCATTTAACATCAAATCATCCATAATATAAAAAAATTAACATAATTAAATCATTTTTAGGAAGAACCCATAGTTAGAATGAAAATCCTAGTTTTTTATATCAAGTTACCAATTTCAAAATTAGAGTTTGAAGGGCTTCATGAAGAAAAGTGTTCCATGAATCAAGACTCCGATACCTTAATTTATGTTTTCCTCACGAAATTTGAGTGGAAAGCTTGGAGCTTGAACCCTAATCTTGACCTTCTTCTTTGTTCTTCAGCGGAGTTTAGAGAGAAAATATTTTGGGGAGGGAAAGTAGGTTGAGTTTTCAGTTATGAGAATTAAAAGGGTTTATTAATAGTTAACAGTACTTAAATATACCTTAAATAACTAATAATAACCGTCCCTAACCCTAATTAATTTCGTTAGTAATTTACCAATTACCTCCGCTTAGGATGAACCAACATAGGGGTGATCCACGGACCACCATCCACGGGGTGTGGATGGGTCCACGAACCATCCTGGCTGGCCGTGGTTTGGGTCAGAGAGGGGTAAATGGGGGACCAACTTGGGGATACTAAGTCTTGACACACATCTCCCAACCACGGAGCATGCCACGGCTCGTGGGTGCCTAATCATGGTTAATGCTATTTTTTTGACAGCTTTTGGACCTTCCTCAAGGACCCTTGGGACACACGGGGGGGGGGGGGGG
>JAJONS010045257.1:0-37848 GCA_029582315.1 Solanum tarnii x Solanum tuberosum | reverse complement strand
TAGCCAACTTAGGCCAAAAGCCTAAGTTGGGGGTGTGGTAAAAAGGAAAAGGAGAAGTCAAGAAGTGCAAGAAAAGTCTCCCTTAACCCCTGGTGTTGTAGAACAATGGAAACCCTTCGAAAAAATAAAACAAAAAAAAATATAATTTTTGTCAAATAAAGTACCAAGGAAATCGGGTTTCCAAGCAATCCATGGAGGTGAATGAAAAGATGAATTAGAAGCACTAGAAAAAGAATTGATAAATGAAAAGAAGGGAATGCCTTGAGAATACCACATCTCACGAGGAAAAAGTCACTGAGCCTAAATGACCATACCTTTGCACTCATCCTCATTACAAGCCTTAGAAAGACCTTTTTGATCTTGAGTAAGCCGAATCGAAAGTCGATTGGAAAATAAGGGCAAACCTATGGGTAAAAACATGCATTGTGTTCCTTTTTTTTAGTGTGAGCGTTGCATCTGATTCCTGATCTTGAATTGATTAACCTCTATGTGTGAATGGAATCATTCTTGATATGAGGGCACTTAGATACTTCCTATTGAGCTTGATTGCACAAGTAGCAAGTATTGCGAGCATGAGAATCTTTGGTAATAGTGTGTCACAACTTGAATCTTTGAGTACACAATTGATCCTTGCATTAGTAAATTTGAGTCTGGTTGTGTGCATTCATCATTTAGTCTTGTGTAGCACTATTTGAGACACCTTGTTGAACGACTGAACTTGAGTTTGCTTGAGGACAAGCAAAAGTTTAAGTTGGGAGTGTTGATGAGTCCACAAATTGGACTAATTTAGGGCTTTATTTTGATAGGAATAGTGTCCTCAAATGCTTATTTTGTCTCAATATCTGATGAAAACTTTTAAGTTTCAGGTATTTGAAATTTTAGTGGAAGCATGGACACCTAGGCACAAAAAGGAACAAAAAGGCTGTAAAGAACGAAGAAGCTGAAGCCTGCGCATCGCCAAGCACTCTTGGCGATTCGCCGAAGGGACGCACTCGCCTTGAATGAGCAGGATAAAAAAGGCGATGAAAGGAGCAGTTGACATTTCGCCGAATAATTCCGCGAAGCAGTACTAATTCGCCCAATGACACAGAGCACGACGATGCTGAAGAAGAGTGCAAGACGGCGACGAACTACACCAAAGGGCGAATCGCCGAGTTAATCGGCGATTCCGACTACCCTCGCCGAAAGATCCGCCATCACTATTTTCTGAAGTCTATAAATACTAAACTTGTTATTAATTTTTAGGAGTCGAACTTTTATTTTAATTTTCCAGAATAGAATAGTACTTTTTGGGATATTTTCACTCAAGTTTGGAGAGGGTTTTTGGGAGACTTGAAGAAAGAAGGATTTCATCTTCCCCAAGTTGGAAGTGGGTCTTCTACATTCTTCTTCATTTTCTTAAATCAAGGTTTAATTCCTTATACCCATTTGATTTTAGTATCATTTTTAGGTGTATTTTGTTATTTCTTGATGTATAGCTAAAACCCCCCATTCTTGGGGTGTAATTTAGCAAGTATGTGTTGATATTGTTATTGGGTCTTGCTTGCTGATAGGATATATGTATTTTAATGGTGATTTCACCTAGTGTTTGTGGTTTAATTTAATGGGTTTGTAGTTGCAAATACAAAACCACCCATGTGTTTTCCGTTTGCCCGAGAGGGAGGTTGCGAAACCAAGACCGCTAGACTGATGGCCTAAGGAGTGGGTCGACATGAGGTTCAGCCCGAGAGGGTGAGCCCTAGTCCCATATCCTAACACTTAGCTCGAGAGAATAAGTGGGGTAAGGTGTAGGCTGAACTTCATACGGCAAATGGGTGTCCGAGAGGAACGCATTTGAAACGGGGTAAGTTGCCCGAGAGGGAACTTATTTCCATCTAAAGCTTATCCTATTCACTATTGTCTTGCAAATTTCTTATCGAAAGCATGTACCCAACGATTTATCTCAACTTGTATTGCAGTTACACCCCAAGAACTTGTCCCCATACTTGATCTTCTTATTATATTTGTTGTTTTTTTACTACTTGTGACAAAACCCCCAATTGATATTTGACACCTTTGTGTCACCCCTTTTTATTTACAATATTTTTAATCGTTAATGTCTTTAGCTATGACTAGTTTGAACTAAATTTTAATTTTTACTAATTCTCAAAACCACTCCCTTGGGACACGACCCCAACCCTTGGTTGGGTTACTATATTATGGACGATCGTAGACACTCGTACTGTAGGTTAGTGTTGTTGGTCACGATAAGCATCAGGAAATGGGTATAGTTACTCAAGGATTATGACATGAGTATTCTCTATCACCCAGGTAAGGCTAATGTTGTTGCTGATGCTTTTAGCAGATTATCTATGGGTAGTACTACCTATGTTGAGGAAGGCAAGAAGGAATTAGCAAAGATGTGCACAGACTTGCACGATTCGGAGTCCGGTTGATGGATTCCAATAAAGGTGGAGTAGTGGTGATGAATGGAGCTGAATCATCACTAGTGTGAGAAGTGAAGGAGAAACAAGACAAAGACCCTATTTTGCTTGAATTGAAAGAAAATGTTCATATGCATAAAGTGACGGCTTTTGAACAAATTGGAGATGGTGTATTGCGTATCAAGGTAGATTGTGTGTACAAAGGGTGGATGGGATCAAAGAGATGATCATGGAAGAAGCCCATAGTTCCAAATACTTTATCCAACCCTGTTCCAGAAAGATGTATCATGACTTGGGAGAAGTCTATTGGTGGAGTAGTATGAAGAAGGGTATTGTAGAGTTCATTGCTAAGTGCCCGAATTGCCAACAAGTCAAGATAGAGCATCAAAGGCCCAATGGTCTGGCTCAGAACATAGATCTTCCGGAATGGAAGTGGGAAATGATTAACATGGATTTAATTACTTTTTTGCTGCGGTCTCGCAGGCAACATGATTTGATTTGGGTGATTATAGATTGGATGACTTATCAGCCCATTTCTTTCCGGTAAAGACTACCTATTCATCAGAAGATTATGCCAGACTATATATTTAAGAGATAGTCAGACTTCATGGGGTTTCTGTGTCGATTATTTCAGATAGAGGTGCACAATTCACCACACAATTTTGGAAGTCTTTCCAGAAGGGTTTGGGTTCGAAGGTAAACTTGAGTACTACTTTCCATCCTCAGACTGATGGCCAAGCAGAGCGTACGATTCAAACTTTAGAGGATATGTTAAGGGCTTGTGTGATCGATTTCAACAGTAATTGGGATGATCACTTACCTCTCATAGAGTTTGCTTACAATAATAGTTATCACTCCATCACCCTGATGGACCCTTATGAGGATCTTTATGGGAGAAGATGTAGATATCCTATTGGATAGTTTGAGGTTAGGGAAGCTGGGTTGATAGGACCAGACTTGGTCCATTAAGCCATGGACAAGATAGAGATCATTCAAGAAAGATTGAAGATAACGCAAAGTCGTCAGAAATCCTATACAGTTGTTAGGGGAAAAAACTTGGAGTTTGAGGTGGATGATTGGGTTTACTTGAAGGTTTCACCCATGAAGGGTTTTATGTGATTTGGTAGGAAGGGGAAGCTCAGTCCCTAGTATATTGGTCCTTACAAGATATCCAAGAGAATTGGCAATGTAGCTTATGAGTTGGAGCTACCGCCATAGTTAGCAGCAGTCCATGCGGTGCTCCAATTTTCTATGTTGAAGAAGTGTATGGGCGATCCTTCACGTATTATACCTACTGAAAATATTGGTATTAAGGACAAACTATTGATGGGTCTAAGATTTTTACTCATTTAGGGCTTGTTATTCAAAAGATTAGTGTCCTCGATGCCTATTTTGTGCTCTAAACTGATGTTTAAATGATAATTTGCAGATATAAAGGCAAAAGATCAAGGAAAGGACATTATCGGGGAAAAAGAAGCGAAAAAGATGAAAGAGGCTGAAGATAATGAGAGCTGACAATCGCCAAAGCCACTCGGTGACTCGCCGAGTGGCACTTCAGCTCGCCAAATGTTCCAGACAGCCAGCCCTGAGGAATAGTGTAACACCCCGGAAACTAGTAGGCTAAAGTAGAGCTTGACCTCAGGATTAGGGTCATAGATGTAACTCCCCGTACCTAAAAATAAAGGGTTTTGTGTTAGAACATCAAGGTACGACCCACAAGGACCCACCATGGGTCCTTGAGAAGGACCCCTAGAAACTGCTTGGGCAGTGAACAACGGAGGAAACCCACGCCTCGTGGGTCAGACCACGCCCCGTGGGTGAGGGGTCGTGGGTTAGTATCCCAGAAACATGCCACATACACCGACCCATGGATGACCAACACACCACGTGGGTCCACCCACAGACCGTGGTCATGGGATTGTGTGTGGTGACCTGCAACCTGTTTTGCGGAATTAGTTAGGGGCACTTTGGAGTTTTCTGGTTTTAATTAATACTAAGTGACGTCGTTTTACTCTAAGTTAGACTAACTATATAAGTATTTTAGACCCCTAAATTAAGTCATCTTCCTCATTATATCTACATCCCAAAACAAAACCAACTTTTGACCAAAACTTTTCTCTCTAGAACTTCAAGGAAGAAGAAGAAGGAAGTTGGGGCTAGGGTTCAAGGAGCAAGTTTTTCTACTCAAATTCGTTGGATTTCATTGCTAAGGTATGGTAGTCCTTCATCCATGGATAGTCTTCATCCATGGAGTTCGAATTAACGTTTCAAAGACACAAATCCAATTCTAAGAGTCAACGATCGCTAGTCAGTATAATAACCCAACTAAATGAGTTGGGGTCCAATCCCACATGGAGTGGTACGTGTTTAATATTCAAGAGTAAAGTACGAATATGTTCAAGTCAATCATAGGAATAGAGATTTACGAGTAAAAACATAATTCAAATTAAGGGTGACACGAATGTCAAATAAAGGGGGTTTTGGTTTTAACTATCAACTATAACAATAACAAATAACACGAACTACCAAATAATGAGATGGGTTCTTGTGATGTGATTGGATTATAGGCTAATGCAGACATGTGGGTGATTGCAACTATTAGCAAATAGCTGTAAATCATTGCCTAAGCTAGACTTTAGTGGGGATAAACTTTTTCTTGAACAATTTACCCCGAATCAAGTTGGTTTCTCTCGAATCCCAACAAGCAAGCAAATAAGAGCAACCTTCACTTTAGTGCATTCACTCTCTCGAGCTGAATGTGTGGAAAAGGGTTTAGGATTCACTCTCTCTCGATGAACCCAAGACAACCCAACACCCACAGACCATCAATTCAGTAATCTTGGTTTTAAAACCTCTTTCGAGCAAGCCAAAAACACGAAGGTAGAATTGCATTTGCAACTACAACCCTTTAAATTAAACCACAATTACTGAATGAAATCACTTCTAAACATCATTTAAACTAACAATGAGCAATACCCACAAGCTAAATCAACCCATAATCACATAATCACACCCCAAGAATTGGGGTTTTAGCAAGACATCATAAAAAGATAGAAATCGTTACCAAATTGTGTTTCCATCAACTCGGTACGATTAATTTCATCTTTACAAAGGTCCAAATTGAAGAATCTAGAATCCCCACTTTCAATTTCTCAAAAATGGAAAGTTTCAATTCTTCAAAGCTAAGGAAAACTTTAGTCTCAATACTTAGAGTTCAAAACTGAAATTCTAAAAATTGATTCTAATATTATGACAAAAGGTCCTAAGATTAATGTTTGAAAATGTATTTATAGTCACCAAAAATATGCTGCTAAGGGCCATTCGGCGTAGTAAGTCGGCCATTCGGCGTAGTAAATTGGGCTCGCCGATCAGTTCGGCGACCCGCCCTTTGACCCATTTCATCACCTTCTTGCTTTGGCCTTCAACATCCTCAAGTTCTGTAACTTTGGGTGATCCAACAGTGCATCGCGGAACCACTCGGGGACACGCCGACTGCTTCTTTCTCTCGCCAAATTGATTTTCTCCTTCAAGGCTTGGCACACTGGAACTTTAGGCGAGGTAATGGCCATTCGGCGATCACTATGCCTTCATTTCTTTGCTCTTTTAGCTCGCTTCAATCCTTTTTGCAAGTTAGTGTCCATGCTTTGTTTCTCGATCCAAATACCTGGAAATCAAGGGTTTCACATCAGTTATTGGCACAAAACAAGCATTTGAGGACACTAAATCTATCCAAATAAAGCTCTAAATGAGTCCAAATCGTTGGCTCATCAACACCCTCAACTTAAACTTTTGCTTGTCCTCTAGTAAAACTCAAGTTCAGGAGTTCAAAAAGGATGCCTCAAACAGTGCTACACAAGACTCAATCATGAATGCACACAGAAAGACTCAACTTACTCATGGAAAGATCAAATGTGCACTCAAAGATTCAAGTTGTGACTCACCATTATCAAAGATTCTCAAGCTCACCATACTTGCTTCAAATGCAAGTTCAAGCTCAACAAAGGTACTCAAATGCCCTCACACAAAGAATGATTCCATATTCACACACAATGGTTCAACATTTTATAGCTCCAGAATCATGATCAACACTCACACTCACAAAGATGAACACATGCATGACTCCACCCATAGGTTTGCCCTTATTTTCCAATCAACACTTGTTTCAACTCACTCAAGATCATAAAGGTCTTTTCAAGGCTTGTAATGGGGCTGAGTATAAAGGTATGGTCATTTAGGCTTAGTGGCGTATATCCTCATGAAATGTAGTATGAACAACACTTCCTTTACTTCTCCTCATCATTCTCATTTATGCTTATAAGTCACCCCATTTTTCACTTTCCATCTACTACCGGACACCCCATTTCTTTTGCAATTTCACAACTTTATTTCAAAAACTTTTTCATTTTTTTCTCTTCTCTTTTTTTTATATGGAGGAGTTCCATCTTTATAACAATCATATCTCAAAGGAGACTTCTTTGCATTTCTTGATTTACCTTCTCTTTTCACCACACCCCCAACTTAGGCTTTTGGCCTAAGTTGGCTATTCAAACCAACCACATCTCATGAGGATTAAGGATGAAGGGACAAAGAAAGGTCATAATTGCATCAAGTTTCTTTCAAGTAAAAGGGTAAGGCTCAAAGGGTGCTCGATCAAATATCACACACTCACAAGGTAGGACACAAAAGAGGTATAATGTCAAATTGTTTCACTTTTTAAAATTGTTGCGTAAGATCATTTCAAGAGCTCATATCACTTGGTCAACAGGACCAACGTGCTAAATTCTAGGTGTCATCACACATGGTTCACGGTAAGCTCATCACACAAGGCATTGGCACCAAATGTCAAACAAGACTCCACACTTTTGCTAGTGTGCAATGATCGTCACAAGAGACTCATTCGATAACCGGCTAGTCAAAAGCTTAGACATCCACAAACACAGTGCCAAAGCACAATATATAGCACAAAATCCAATATATAACCAGAACGATAATCACAAAAGGTGGGCCTCACCCCACCACAAAACAATAGCAATTTGTCCTCAAATGCAAGAAAAATATCCAAAAGTTAATACATAAAGACAGAGAGGGAGGTAAAGAGAAATCCTATCTAAACAGTCGCTCCATCTGTCTGGGCATTAGTGCCCGGTGCATCACTCTGATCTTGGGCATCAGTGCCCGGAGTCACCTCAACAGTATCGGATCCACCAGGAGCTACCATGGACGTCTCTGTCAGTGATGTCTGGATCACCGACTGTACAATCGTCTCCTCTAGATCTGGCAGGTCTCCATATATGCTCTCCTTCCGCACCTTTATCTGCTCCTCGTTGGTGTCTGCCTCCGACTCATCAGCTGCTATGCCATCCGTATGTACGTCTTCGGTAGTGTTCGGAGGAATCACAGATGTCTTTGGGGCATCTATATCATCCGCTGCCTCTAATAGTGAAGTGAAGTCTGTAGACTTGAGATAGTCTACATCCTTCCTTAGATCTTCCACTTTGGCTTTCATAGCCATAACCTTAGAAGATTCCCCCTGTCTACTTTCACAAGCCTTGACTCTCGCAGTCAAATCATCAACAGAAGCTCGGAGGGGGTCAGTGCAGCTAAAATAGCAGCCTTAATCATCCATGGCACAATAGCCTCCAATCTAGTAGCCCTCACATCAACTGAATGGGCTAAGTGCCCCATCTTCAGGAGCATGGCCTGAGTGATCTTGATGGGCTGCGCTGCCGTAGAAGCACTAAGAGTCTAGGAGGAAGAAGTACCTGAAGGCCCGGGGGGTGGAGTAGGCAAAGATGCCTCTGCAGGTATATAATCAATGTCCACCTCCGGAGATGTATCCACTGGAGCTGCTCTCTTCCTGTCGGCCTCCTCCCGAGTGTACTCGGCCTCAATACGCCGGATGTCAGTGGAGGATTAAGGGGTAACCTCAAAGTCTCTAGTAGCAATGGTAGGGAGTTCTGGTGTTGCTTGGCCCTCATTGCCATCTCTTGGTCTATAAGGAGCCCCATGTTAATGCTCCTCCTGGATATGATCGACCCAAGGCAGGCTGCCTTGGGGTGCCGAAGGATGGACTCGTTCTGAAAAGGAATGATGGTGCTCTTGATGAATCCGAACCAGAACCTAGCAACAATATTCAAGTCTTTCTTCTCGATAAGTGCTCTTGCCTCGATCCACCTCGGGGTGGTATCAGAAATCAAAAGGGCTAACCAGCCCTTCAAATCATCTAGGGACTGAGTAATAGGCAAGCCCTCATATGCAAATGTAGTAACCAGAGCCCTGTTAAGTACAATGTTAATGTACCCATTGCTACACCTTACTTCCTTTCCTCAAACCATGACCGACTTCACCGGTCTGAAGGCACTGACCTTCTTCTTCCCCTTGGGCACCAGCTCTCCGTATGCGGTGTAACATTCCCAAACCCCTGTAGGAATGTAGGGGCCTTGGGGCCTGGTGAAATGCTCAAACCAATGGAAATGAAGGGTTTCCCTCACTGTGGAGTGTCTGCCCTCAAGGCCCTCTTTAGATAACAACTTCTCCTCGAGAATAGTCCACAACCCATCAACTTTTAATCTATTAAGGAGTCTGGGAGGAGGAACTAATGGTGGTACTGTAGCCACAGGAAGTGCTAGAGCTGGTACTGAGAGGGAGCTGATGGGGCTCTAGCTGAATCAGAATGAGATCTAGCACAGATCTCAGCCCGCCGAGACTGTATTGGCTGATCGTCATCCAGCTCAGAGAATACACCTTGGGAGCCCTCACTATCAGAGTCATCTCTGGAACCTCAGATGCTGGCCTTTTTCCCTTGCTCTTGCCTCCCTTAGGAGGTTCTGTTCTTCCCTTCTTGGGAGGATTGGCTCCCCCTTCATTTATAGTTATGCCCCTTGCTCTTTTACGAGGCGGCATATCAAGGTTGATTCTAGCCATATCTGCAAAAAAATCGAAAAGAATTAGGAACAGTTCAAGCAAAGGTTGGAAAATAGTTTGCAAACAGACTCACCAAATCGGTCGGCGAATCACTTTGGCGAGTCAAATCGAGCTCGCCGAAAGGATTGGCTCAAAATTGTCTCAGACAAATGGCATGTCGGCGATGGGAAGGGCCTTTCGGTGAATCACCGACATCATTCGGCAAGCAAGGATCAGCCCGTCGAAAGTTACAGTGCATTTTAGGGCTTAGGGGTGTAGAAAGGGCGATTAAGAAGGACTTTTGGCGAGTCACCAAGTGCAGTCGGCGAACTTAGGCTTCTCGCTGAAAGTTACATAGCCTAACTTCTTATTAAGCATGAAATTAAAGGCGATAAGGGGGACTTCAGCAAACCACCGAGTGGTTCGGCGAGCTCGACCCAGCTCGCCAAATGACCCAACGTGTCTACTTTCAACATCAACTTCCAATTCAACCCCACAGCCCCTGAAAATGAAATCAAAACATCCACCGATTCAATTAAGCTATGACCCATTACACCAATTCCCCCGGGATACTCAGACTTTTCCCGATTTGGCCAAATTTGGCCATTTGACGACTTTTGCCCTTAAGAATGACGTCAACCGCTTCATCATTGGGAAAAATACTTCATTTGGCACAAATGTGGTTACTTAGACTTCACCCGACTATACCCAACATTAACAAAGCAACACCCAACAATTTTGATCAATTTTAATGCATGCAAAGTCTCAGGAAATCAACAATAAAGGCATTGCGGGCATGATATTCGAATTAAAACAAGCACACAGATATACAATTACGATCAAAGAGGCCCATCACACACCACTAAGATTAAACAATTGTAAAAGAGTACATATCGCTAAAAATAAATTCGGGGTTCAGAAAACCAACCTTAGAAGCCAAATAAATACTTTGAAATGCTAGGGGGCAAAGAAATCCAACTCCGAACACAAACTTAACGACTAAAATGCAATGAAAACACAAAATATAGAATACTATAGTGCGGGTGTGAGTCTGGAAAGTTGAAAAATGAGGGAAAGTGAAAAAGTTTGAAAGTTTAAACCTTTGGCCTTTTTTTAAAAACCGTCCAGTTCTCGCCCATTTGGCGACATAAGTTTTGCTTGCCGACCCACTCGACGACACGCCGAGTGGGCACTTACCTCACTGAGTTTTACAGGACCTCCAGTTAATGTGGGGGTCCAAACGGAGGACAAAATCATGATCACCGACCTGGTTGGCGATTTCCCAATCTGCTCCTAGGCTCGCCGAGTTTTATAGACTTAAACCCTAGAATTCTTTAAGTCTAATGGCATTCCAAGTCGGGCTCGCCGACTTCTTCGCCGAGTCGCCGACTTCTTCGCCGAGTCGCCGACTTCTTCGCCGAGTCGCCGACTGGACTTTTAGCTCGCCAATCTGCACTTTTCAATCACATCTTACATTTCAACCTACAAATTAAAAATCAATTATTTCTAAAACAAAAATAAAGCTATAAAACCTTGGGTTGCCTCCCAAGAAGCGCCTTAGTTAACGTCGTGGCACGACGCAAGTCCCTACTTAGGTTTCAATCCTTGGGTTTGACTTAGTGTCACAAGGCCACCCCTTTTTGGGCTGTAGGTAGAGACAAGACATCACCTGGTCCATTTGGGACTCTAGTAGCTAAATGAACATGGAATGGGAGGTTGTCATCTGATTCAACATTAAGATATTCTCCTTTATCTCCTCCAACACTCTGTCGTGCTCTTTGACTTTATGTAGAATGAGTGAGAGGACCTCTTCAATTTTCCCATCCTCTTGCTTCTTCGTTCTTCGATGTTCGTGAGGGGGGATGTATCTGTCCTTCTTTTTGGACATTACCTCTAATTCCATGACTTTCTTGGCCAAGACATCCAACTGAGTCAACAATGCAACCAATTATTGGTCTTTTTCTGTCTCCTTGTTGGTCTTAATCATGCCATCAATGAGTTGGGCTACTATTTCATAGGGTTGTTGTATCAAATAACTCACAAAGAGATGATCCGATGCATTTCTATTTTTGGGACCAAGACCCCTGTAGAAGCATTCCAGAAGCATATTTTCTTGAATTCCATGAGTTAGGCACTGTTGCAAGAGAGCCTTAAACCGTTGCCACAACTCATAAAGTGACTCACCCTCCAATTTACTGAAATTTAGGATGTTATCTCTAAGCTTCATCATTTTCAAAGGTGGGTGGTCCATTGGGTCACCGTTGCTACTAGATATGCTCAATTTCTTTGCTCAACGAGAAACACAAAAATCAAAACTAAAGGTAAGTAGATTCAACTATAACTAACAAGAACAAAATCCAACTTAACTAAAGATTCTTAACCAACACCACTCCTCGGCAGCGGCACCATTTTGATTAACATTTCAAGGACACTTCATCCAATTCTAAGTGTCAACGATCGCTAGTCAGTATAATAACCCAACTAAATGAGTTTGAATCGAATCCCATAGGGAGTGGTATGTTTTTAAGATTCAAGAGTAAAGTACGAATATGTTCAAGTCAATCATAGAATAGACATTTACGAGTAAAAACATAATTCAAATTAAGGGTGACACGAATGTCAAATAAAGGGGGTTTTGGTTTTAACTATCAGCTATAACAACAACAAATAACACGAACTACCAAATAATAAGACCTATGTGGGCACACAGTTACAGGATAGGGAGATTGTTACTAGAAACCCTAACCTTTTGAATTGACGGGGGAGCTTCCATCTCATGAGGTTACTTTAGAAAACCTGACCTTTTGAATTGATAAGAGGGCCTCTACCTCATATTCCATATCCACTCGGAGCTAAGCATTACTTCCCAAAATTTACATGTTTAGTCTTGAATTGAATTTACATGCATGAAGGAGTGTCTTACCCTTCATCCAACACAACTCATAAAATAGCTCATAGATTCAATAGGTGAGAATGGACTTTCAACCTTAGAATCATCATTAATATGTGAGGCAAACTTTCACATCATGATCATGTGTTTTCATGAGAATAGCCTTTCAATCAACACAAGAAGATTATCATGGTCATGGACATTTCATTCATAGTCATGTGTAAGGGTGCATAGGAGCATAGTCTCTCAATTAACACCATAGACACATCATAATCATGTTCATGCATGGAGTGTGTGTGTGTGTGATTGTCCTTTCAATGACACTACAAAAAAATTATCATCATAGACACTTCACTCTCAAGGTGTTCATAAAGCATGTACATAATATCTCAATCATGCATAATTCTCATATCTTGCATTCAAGGATCATAGATCATCAAATCAACACATCTAAAATTCATTATACTAGACATGAATATAATCATAACTCAAGTAGTCCATTCATTACATGCATAAACTCATGTACTCATATTATAGGTCATGTGGGTAAAGTCCTTCCGCAATAATGCCATATACAATTCAATATACACAATAGCTTCCCTCTTAAAGCCTTAACATTCCTAGCTCATTCATATTAGCTTTTACCCTTATAGCCCTAGGAACCCTCTTCATTCTACAAGCCTTACTGTCAAGCAATACTTCACATGATCATCATGTATATCTAACTCTCAAGGTAATCTAACCACATGCTTCTTTCTTAACTAATTATAGCCATATAGTATCATGTAACCTCAATCTCACTACTACTCAACCATGATCCATCATATAAGCCCTAATCAAATCAATTCATGTCTACAAGCTTTACTTTTATGAAATTCATATCTAGGTGCTCTAATATAAAGCAATTCATAAAGGATTTCATCAATCCTAGAAGGTCACATCTAAACCCTCAGTTTGCCTCTTTCATGGCGTTACACTTGACCATATCACTTTCATCCTAGAATCATAGGTTAATCAATAATACATATATATTCATACTAAAATCATGCAATTACATCATAATCAACCTACATCCACTCAATTGGATCAACTACTACATACATAATTCTATCACATTCTACTAGTATCAACTAACACCCACACTTGAGATCCAATTTGGGAAAATAGGGGAATTCATGGATTCTTGGGTAATTCATCATGAAAAAAGTAGTAATTCATTAATTTGATCATAATATAAATCAATTAAATCATTGAAATCTTTTTTGAAAAGGAATCCATGACTTAGAGTAAAACCCTAACTTTTGGGAATTTGAATTTAAAATCTAGTTTTGGAAGGGTTCTATGGGTGAAGTCTTCCCATAGATGAAGAGCTACCATACATATATGAATAATTTCCTATATATTTAGTAGAAAAGGCTTCTCCTTCAATCCTAGACTCTATCTTCTTCTTCTTCTTCTTCCTTGAAATTCTAGAGAGAGAATTATTTGGGGGAAAGTTGATTATGATTTGGGTTTGTGATTTTATGAAGTGTAAAGGGTTAGTTAATGACTTAAAAGTAATGATATAGGTCTATTAAAACAATATAAAATGACCCCACATCAACCTAACTAAAATAGAAATTTACCTAAGGACCCTTACACTTGGCCGAATTGAGGCAGCCTACCGGCATGACCCACAACCAAGCTCCAAGGACCGTGGGTGGGTCTACGGGGCATGCCGAAGGTCTGTGGTTCATGGTCTACAGCTCCTCACCTTTGCCCTTGACCCAGACACCCAACCACGGGGAGTGGGTCCACCTACTGGGCGTAGGTGCCATCCGTAGGTGGCCCCTTTCGGGCAGTTTCTTAGGGGCTGGTTTGTGTCTTCCCCAAGGACCCTTGGTTGGTCCTTGGGGAGTCGTACCTTGACGTTTAACCCCTATAACCCTCATTCTAAGTACGGGAAGCCATTTTACGATTCTAACCCACACATCAAACTCTAAAACTCTTATGTAAGGCTCTAGTTTCACCTACTAGTTTTTTGGGTGTTACAAATACCGATGACTTGAATAGTGCTCTCGATTGAACGATTTGAGTGTACGGCTACGATGAGGCAAATTGAGTTTCGAAAGTCATATGTGAACTCCTAGCATCTCATTGTGACTAGCCGGTTGTTGAGTTGATCTCTTGTGATGATCATTGCACGCGAGCTAAAATTGTAGATTCTTGTTTGATGATTATATTGAATGCCATATGTAGGAGTTATTTTTGAAATAAGTTCTTGGTAATACCTAGAACTTGCCCGTTAGTTCAATAGACTAATGTAAGCGAATGATAGAGATGATCTTAGGCAAAAATTTGCGAAGAGTGAACCAAAATTGCTATCATACCTCTTTGTTCACACCTTATGAAAGTGTGAACCTAGCTTGGCACCATTTGAGCCTATCATTTTTCTTTGGATGAAACATGAATAACTTTGACCTCTTTGTGCCATCACCTATAACCTTCATGAAGCATTGACTTATTTGAATAACCAACTTAGGCCAAAAGCTTAAGTTAGGGGTGTGGTGAAAGAGGAGGAAAGTCAAGAAGTGTGAAACATCTGCCCTTGAAGGATCATGTTGAAAAGGATAGAACCCCTCCATATAAAAAAAGTGATAAAAAAAAGACCGAAAAAGAAAAGAGTTGTTGAAACAAAGTTTGTGAAATAGACAAAATAAATGAGGTGTCCAATAAATCATGCTTAAAAGATCATAGGGTGGAACGTGAAAACCAAAAAAAGTGAAAGAAATGGAGAAAAAGTGAACTGCATGCCATGCTTCATGAAGGTAGAAGTCACTGAACCAAAATGATCATACCTTTAAACTCAACACCGTTACAAGCCTTGAAAGACCTTTGTGATCTTGAGTGAGCTGAAAATGATGTTGATTGGAAAATAAGGGCATGACTATGGGTAGATTCATACATGTGTTTATCTTTGGGTGAGAGTTGTCTTTGATTCCGAAAGTCTGAATTGTTGACAAGTTTTGTGTGAGTATGGAATCATTCTTGGTGTGAGGGAATTTGAATGCTTTTGTTGAGTTTGAACTTGCATTTGAAGCAAGCATTGTGAGCTTGAGTTCTATTTGATAATGGTTAGTCACAGTTTGAAACTAACTTAGAGTGCACAACTGAACATTGCATGAGTAGTTTGAACCTCTTGTGTGCATTGGTGTTGAGTCTTGAGTAGCACTGTTTGTAGACATCCTTATTGAACTGATTGATCTTGTGTTTTACTTGAGGACAAGCAAATATTTAAGTTGGGGGTATTGATGAGTCTGAGATTTTAACTCATTTAGGGATTGTTATTCATAGGATTAGTGTCCTCGATGCCTATTTTGTGCTCTAAACTGATGTTTAAATACTAATTTGCTGATATAAAGGCAAAAGAGCAAAGCAAGGACATTATCGAGAAAAAAGAGAGAGGAAAATATGAAAAAGGCTGAAGATAATGAAAGCTGACAATCGCCAAAGCCACTCGGCGACTTACTGAGTGGCACTTCAGCTCGCCAAATGTTCCAAACTTCCAACCCTGGGAAAAGCCAACTTGTCGATGAAGTTGTACCTTCGGCGAACCGCCGAATGGATCGGCGACAAAGGTTTTGATCGCCTAAAGTTATAGGGTCTGAAGGATGAAGATTTAAGGCAAAATGGCGAAGTAGAAGAGTAACTGGCGCATCGCCGACTTGGTCGGCGATGCACGACTAACTCCTCCGAGTGACCCGAAGGCCAAAATCTGGAAACATATAAATTGATTTTCAAAAGGAGAAAAGAGTATCCTACCATTGTTAGACTCAGAGCTTTCTATTGAAACACTGCTTTTCTTAGTTTTTAGGAGTTTTCTAGTAGATTTTCAAGTTGGGTTTGGATTCAAAGCTGAATTGGAGCATTGTAAGGATTTGGATATTACTACCCAGTTTATGGAGAACGTAGTTGGTATTAATTCCTTATTTTTTATGATGTGTGGCTAAAACCCCATTCTTGGGGGTGTTATTATGTGATTAATTGTCTTAATTAGCTTATGAGTGTTATTAATTACTGATTTAATTGTTGTTTTGAAGTGGGTTTGATTGATAATTGAGTTTTAATTCATTAATTGTAGTTGCAAATGCAATTCTAGTCTAGTATTTTATGCTTGCTTGAGAAAGAGGTTTTAGAATTAAGGTTATGAATTGATGATTGTAGTGATTGGGTTGTTGTGGGTTCAACTCGAGAGAGTGAATCTTAATCTGATCCTATGTATCTAGCTCGAGAGAGTAGATAAATTGAGGTTTTGGGTCGGTTATAGTATGATGATTGTTGAGGTTTGAGAGAACTCACTTGATTCGTGATAGTTGATTGAGAGATGGCTATTACATCTAAAGCCCAGCCTACCCACTAAGATTCAGCGACTTTTAGTAATTAGTAAATACCCGTATAGCGAAATTGGCCATTAATCGATCACATCCCCAAGTACCCCTTTCTACTTAATTACTCCCATGTTTTTCATAGTCATTAATTGACAAACCTTTTCCACCCATTTGGCACTAGTTGTCAACCCCTTTGATTTACTTTAGTGGTTTTGATAATTTCTATTCCTACAACCGATTAGAACACGTTTATAACTTCATAACTGAATTCTCTACTGTATCACTCCTTGTGGGATCGACCCCAACTCTTTGTTGAGTTAATACTAGATTGCGACCGCCTAAACTTAGTATTGGATGAAGTATAGTTGAGTGTTTATCACCTATCTTATGAAGAGATACCCGTTGAGATACTTGATCGTCAGGTTCACAAGTTGAGAACCAAGGAGGTAGCATCAATCAAGGTCTTGTGGAGGAATCAGTTTGTTGAGTAAGCTACTTGGGAGGTTGAGGAGGATATGAAGAAGAGATACCCACATCTCTTTACTCACGGAGAAATTCCAGACCAAGGTATTGACTTTCTGTAAAACACTCTTTAAATTGATATGCTATGTTGTGTTAAATTGCATGTTGGGTGTTTGAGTTGGGTGTTAGACGTTCCTACCTTATTTCTATTTAGAGCGATCTCATTCGAGGACGAATGTTCCCAAAGGGGAGATATTGTAACACCTCGGTCTTAGAAAGGGATAATTTTAGAAAGAAATAAATTAGAAATAGCCAATTTGAGATTTGTGCAAGTTAGGTTTCAATTGTGAGTTTTGGGTCAACTTCAAAGGACCATAACTTTCAATACATGATGAGTTAGGTGGCCCATAAGATATCAAATAAAAGATATTTGAGTCCTCTTTCCAACGTCACCGAGTTTGCTAAATTTTGAGATCTGATGAGGGATATATGCCCGTTGGAGTACAACCTGTCTAGTTAAGACATTTCATTCGTTTTAAGGAGGGGTATTTTTGTCTTTTCCTTACCCCCACTAGCCCCACAAGTTTTATTCACCCAATTAGGGGTCAAATCTGATTAAATAAGTTTACACTAAAGTCTAAAAATCTTTAAGCAAGTTAGGTCAAAGTTCAAGAGGAGAAGGGAGGAGATTTCAAGAAGTTCTTCAAGGTTTTGGGGAAATAGCCAAGAACTTAGTTCTTTCGAGGTACGTGAGGTTTCTCATAGTTATGGATATGTTCATCCTCATGCCAAACATGTATTTGTTTCAGTAAATCATCCATTAAACCGTTATATATAGGTTCTTGAGGAATTTTTAAGGTTTTATTTCATTCTTTATCAATGGTGTCATGTTGGATTATTAAAGTGAGGGTTTTGCGAATGAGTGTTTTTCATGGTGTAAATATGTTTAGTTTTTGATGAATTTTGTTGGGTTTATGAATCTAATTGAGTTTGGGAATGAATCATTCGATTCCAAGTGGGTTAGGCCATGAATTGAACAAGAAAAACTCATCAAAATTCTGGGTTTGGGGTGGGGCATCCCCCCTCGTAAGGCACCAGGAGGCCTGGCGTGATGTGCTAGTTGTGTGCCTAATAAAACCCTCAGTAAATGAAGTCCTGGCGTGACGCGCCAGTAGTGCGCCCAATCAGACACCCAGTAAATGGGGGTCTGGCGCGATACGTCAATAATGCGCCCAATCAGACCCCAGTAAATAGTTCCTTCTCTATTTTTGTTCCGTTCTTGTTCCTTTGAGCTGAGTTGTCGTTCTCTGCTTATTATCAACTATCTAAACCTCCATTAATCATTGAAAGATCTTATGCATATTCTAATCATAGTTCTTAAACTCATATTTTCAAGTTAAGATAAAGTTAAAAGGGAAGTTTAAAGGTTTTATTTCATAAACACTTAAGAGTTTTCAAATGCTATTTATATAACTAAATGTATTCTTATGTATCCATGTCGATTATTGAACTTGAAATATAAGTTTACTAGTACATATTTTCAAGAATGTAAACACATCTAATGTTTGAAAAGAATTTCAATCAAGTATGAAGTCCATTCCTTGTAATGGGTAAATTGAGCATAATGTTATATCTATTATTTTGGGAGTAGTATCAAGCACTGAGTTGGGTTAGAGTCTCTTATGATTTGGAAGTCCCACAGAACTACGTAGCAAGTGTAGGATATGATAGCATTAACTCTTCATGCGACTCCTCTCTGCCTCTGAGAAGGCCAATTAGATGGATCCATAGTCACGATATCATCCTATGTAAAGTATAGGGTGGCCCTGGCAACGTGAGGCAAAACGTTGTATCATTGCTAGGCTCATGGTAATGGTTGTCGGTTAGAGAAACTCCCCACAAATAAAGTATATTATTTTCATGTTTCTTTCATTACATATTATATTGTAAAGCTTAAATGGTTTTTCACTTCATATTCCTGTATTAATCTAGTTATGTTGTTTTAGTCCTTCAAATCCAGATTATTGTCTACTTTAACCTTTTCATGTACAAGTATATTCAATGTGTTGACGTCATTCGACTTGCATCATTTCATGATGCAGATACAAGTATTCAGGATCATCAACAGGTTAATCGTTGAGATCATTATCCACTCGCAGACAACATTTGGTGAGGCCTTTTTTCTTTGAGGGGACTCCATTTCATTTTAGTTAGTAGCTTTAGGAGGTATTGTGGGTCTTGTCCTGACATCCATCTCACATTATTAGAGTATTACATTTTGGGAATACTTAGTTCTCATATACTCTTTTTCAATCATGAATGCAACTCTTCTCATTCACATACTTATTTCCCCACGACTTAATTCAAAACTTCAGTTAATTACCAAAAAAAAATTCAAATTTAACTCAGAAGGACCTCTTGAACTTTCCTCTCAACTTTACTTTAATTGAATTGTAAATTAAGACATTTTATTGGGATATGTAGGGTGTCTCAAGGATTAATGAAGACTTTAAGAATTAGTATAAAGAAGAGAATGACGACACGATTCGAAGGAACACATACGGGATGAAGAGCGAAGAAGAAAAAGGCAAGGCAACCCTAGCGCACCAGAGGCGCATCGTGTCAGCCCCAAGAGAACTGGTCTTCTTTGGGCGCACTGCTGACGTAGAGCGCCAATCCCAATTCTAAAGTGCCCAGGTCCTAGCACTATGACTAGTTAAAACACTAAGAGTGGTCTGACCCCCTATTTGATTAGACCGTTCTGAGAAAGAGAAAAAGCAAACTCTCATAGTTTGCAGCCTGAACTCCGTTGGAGAATACGTGTCAAGGGTGTTTGATTTCATACTCCTGAAGATAGGAATCAAGGGACATTTCTGCACACATTTCAGATCATCTCCTTCCTGATCCCCCCTCCCCGGAATTAGGAAGGAAGTGAGAAGATATTCTAATGGGCACCATTGATCCATCTTGATGATGAATTCCACAATAACAAGAAATCAAAATTAATCGTTCGATGTCTGCTCGTTCTCCTGCTGCCCCACCGTGAAACCCATATTTTTGATGATTTTCTTGCTCAATTTTGGATCCTAACTCATCTAGAATCGATTTGTTTCTTCCAAACTCTCTTTGATTCACAAACCCAACACAAATTCATTGAAATTCTACCCAAATCCTATTAAGAAACACTACTCATTCGCCTCAAGAACTCAAAACCTCCACTGTTAAAGAATGAGGCTAAAACTCAAGAACTACTCAAGAATCTCATTATAAACGATCTCATGGATGAATTCATTAGTGAAATTACATGAATGGCGTGAGGACGAACAAGCCCAACATTGTGATAATCTTACATACCTCGAATAACACTTGTTCTTGGTGAAATCCTTTATTCTTGAAAGAACGCTTGAAACCTATGTTTTTTCTCCTCTTGGAACCCTTCTCTCAAACTGTAAGAGTTTCGGAACATGGAAAAGTGGCCTAAATATGATTAGACCTTTATTAGGTGTGAAAAAATGTTTTAGGCCTAGTGGGGTAAGGAAACAACCAAAATACCCTTTCCTTAAACGAATGGAAAGCCTTATCTATAGAGGCTTCACTTAAAAGGCACTAACTTCTTACTCCGAGCTAAAAAATTAGCAAACTTGGCAGCGTTAAGAAACTTAGTGGAACATCTGGCCCTTGCCAAGGTAGAAATCCATATCGTATCATAAAAGCTTTGTTGATCCACTAGCTAAGCAACTTAAGACAATCTTACGGGGTATTTGTTTGGAACTAAAGGTTTCTACTAGAAAATTTCCTATTTATGCCTCCACCTCAAAGTACTCTCGATGCTAAGTTAAGTCCAACGGAACAGATAAATTAAATTATCAAAGCATAACAATAAAAAATACAATAATCATAACACCAATCCAAATCATAAAAGTTGTATAAGAGTAGCTTCTTTCAGATAGTGGTTGCATCCTAATTTATAACACCAATCCAAATCATAATTTGCCTATGGCTTAAGTTAGTCCACATCCTAGTTTATGAGTGTAGTTTAGTAGCTCCATGAATGCAAATAGTAAATAGCATCTTGTACTTTAAATATATAGACGACAATTTTTTTTTTTAAAAAAAGTCATCGGTAAGATTCAAAGATATTTTGTCACCCCAATATCAAGAGATTCATGACACCATCATATTAGATACATTTTGAAGGCACTTGATCAAGTGAACCAAACTTTCAAAAAACTGTAGCAGATGAAAATAACATGTATATGGGCAAAGTTACAAAGGTAATAAATGATGTAACGAAACATAGGTATGAGTGGAACAGCAAGCTCAGAAAGGTAATGTTAGAACAATAGATAACATGAGTGGACTACAAATATGCTATTATTGTGTGGATCCTATTATCCATAAACTGTCTGAATAAGCCAACTTTATTTGTGCAGTAATGTTAAATCAAACAGTACTCAAAAGGTAACCCGTGATTGTACTATATTAAAAAAATATTAAAAAAGAGTCATGCCAAGAACAAAAAGACACTGTGTGGGAGGAAACTCACCTTACTAATAGGTATTTGTGCTGTTTTGCAAGTTTTAGGTACTAAGCAGAGTAGGAAGTTCTCATCGAAATAAGCAAGTATCGGGAAAAAATCATCACACAAGATTAAACAAAATCTCTGAATAAACTTTCAATGAAGAGTACATTGTTCTTCACTAAAAACTAAAGATTAAAAAGCCTAAACCCTAGAAAATACTATTAAAAATTCCAAAAATTTTGAAATTTAAAATAATACAGTAGGCCCTCTGAAGTTTCTGTAATGTTTCATCTGACGACCCATCATAGGTGTGATGGTCCATTGCATTTTTTGTAATTGTTAGAGAGAGTAGCTTGGTATGATAGCCCTTAACGATGGTCTACCTAGCGGCCCATCACATATGTGATTATTCATCTGGTGGACTGTCAGAAGCTACTTTTTAGGGGTTCCCCTATTAACCATTAAGAGGGACATGACGACCCATCCAACATGTGATAATCCGTTTAGACTTCTTTGATGGGTTATATTTGCATGCTTTTAGCCTCATTTTTCTTCCTTTCCATAGGAGAAAATTCATTAAATGGAACTACCATTTTTTAAGAATTAGTAATTTTTCATAGTTAAGAGCATCAAATATGTCGTCTCATGCCAGAACATCAGGATGTTATTGTAAGTCAGCATGTGACTTACATTATAGATGTATGTGATGATTTTCTAATCTAAATGGACATTATGATCCCTCATGAAAATTAGTTCAGACAAAGAAGCACTTAATTTTTTCTAATATTTCAGTTGGTTAAATTTTGTTTCTTCTACTAGTTTTTAATGCATCCTTTCAAAGAGATTTTGGGAGAATGAAGTTTATTTAAAATGACATGTACAATCGGAGGAATGATGAACTGTTCAGCGGTTTCTTTGTGTCTCATGTAGAAAAAGATACATCTATTAATATAATAAATGATGACATTGTAAAAATAGTTTAAAAGATGAAACCTTATCAAGTAAGGTTGTGATAATATAGTTAGTAAAAATGACTTTTACATTTTTACATTCTTACATTCTTTACATAATTATATCAAACATATTTTTTATTTTCTTATAATTAATGAAGTGAAATATGTGAATGTCTTAAGTAGATTAGTATCATCTAAAACATGGAGGAAATAAGATGGCAATGCAGTCATATAGAACTAAACATAAACAAATCGAATAAATAATAAGAAAAAGCAAATCACATCCATGATTAGTTCAAAATCAAATCTTAAATAATTTAGAGTATTCTTATAAAACTAAAAAAAATGATGTAAGAACATTAAAATCACATATATATGAAACTCTTGGATGCATACTGAGATATATTATAGAAACTATTAACCGAAAAATTAGTAGTATCAAAAAATAGAAATAAAATTCTTTGATCGTCAAACTAATACTCTTTAGGTATCTAAAGAAGTTTAATGAAGACAATAAATATCAGTAAATTAACCCTGTTACCATGGCTTGACAAGAATTAGATCCAAGACTTCTATTATTATTATATAAAAATCATGACTTAGAGAAAAACAGAACAAGAGAAAATAAACAAGTAAGGAACAAAGTCAATTTTCGATGCAAAAATCTTTAAAATTAACTTATTTTAATATTAAAATAAACTTAAATTTATGTAATAAAAAACAGTTAATTTCTTATCAATAGCTAATCATTAATAGGGGTTTGAGTCGAAAAGAAACCCAACAAAGAAAAGAAAAATAATCACAAGATAATAAATGGGGCGGAGAAAGTAGTTAGAAAAATTCATCAAAATTGACCATAAAGGCAAACTTTTCTTTTAACTTTTGAGTTCATACATTATATTACTTATTTTTAAAAAATAAAGATGAAGTTGTAACACCCCTAAAATTTCTAAGTCAAGACTCGAACCATTCTTTGTTGAGAATATGAATTTTTCCTAGTAATTTTAAATTTTCGTAGGTGTTAAGGTCACTAGATGTAAGACCTCTAGTTTCAAAAGAACTAACCATCAGTTTTCTTAAGTTTTGGGTCAACTTCAAACAACCATATCTTTTCGCACATAAAGAGTTAGGTGATCCATGACCTATCAGATTAAAGTTCTTCGAGTGCTCTTTCAAACGCCACCAAGTTTGCCTCAATCAGAGCTCTGAGTAAAAATTTATGACTGATTTACTAGAGACGTGCGAGCCTGGCAGCAGGTCCGCGATGGCTCCGCGTTACGGAGTCAGTACGGACCTCACTACCCGCTGGAAAATTGTTCCGACTTTCAGCTCATTTTATTTATTTTTTAAGGGTATTTTAGTCTTAAAAATTCTTAGGAAGCCATCTAAATTACCCAAAAAGTGTAGAAAATTCAGTTTTGATAATCAAACCCTCTCACTCAATCCTAAATTTCTACGCTCAAGATCTTCAAGAAGACGCTAAGGCTAGGTTCATCTTCCAAGATTTTCCTTCAAGTTTCATCAAGCACATTGTTCTTCCAATTATGTGAGGTTTCTCATAGTGATGGAATTGTTCCTCCTCACGCTAATCATGTAGTCGTTCCATTAAATTCGTTGATAAAATTGTTCATGTAAAAGTTCTTGATGCATTCTTGAGTTTTAAGTTCATCCTTTAATAATGGTAGTTTCGAGTTCTTGCGAATGAGGGTTGTTTCTTGCTATATTTTGAGTGATATTTCATGATATTGTGTTGGGTTATTGAAATAAAAAAGAATTTGGAAGAAACCAATCTATCTTAAACAAATAAGGACCCTAAAGACCCTAAAGATCGTAGGAAATTCTGGGTTTTGGGGTGGGACGATGATGGATCCCTCTCCGCGTCGCAGAGAGAATACGTACTCTCGTGTCTCAGATTTTTAGTGTGTGTTCTTTCAAATCATGTCTTCGCTCTCTTCTTGATATTGATCCTTAGAGTTTTCCTTAATCATTGAGAGAGGCTACATATCCTAATCAAATGTCTTAAATTATGTTATTATTTCCTTTCCCAAATCCAGGTAGAGTTAAGAAAGTAAGTTCAAAGGTTCTATTTGATACGAAAACCTAAGAGTTTCACAATGCTATTTATATATATATATATATATATATATATATATATATATAGAGAGAGAGAGAGAGAGAGAGAGAGAGAGGGAGATAAATGTATACCTATGTACTTATGTTGATTATTGTGCTTGAAAGATAAGTTCACAAGTGCATGTTTTCAAGAATGTATGTATGGTAAGGTTTTGAAAAGTATTTCAACAAGTAACAAGTCCTTCTTTCAAATGGGTAATATTGAGCATAATGTTATATCAAATGTTTTGGGAGTAGTATTCGAGCACCGAATTGGGTTAGAGTCTTTTATAACTAAAAAGTCTCATAAAATTATGTAGCCAACGTAAGATGGGATATCATTGATTCTTCATGGGACTCCTCACCACCTCTTAGAAGGCATATATTTGGATCCATAGTCATGATATCATCCTATACCCCCGACAAGGTATATGATGGGCCCGTGCAACGTGCGCCGGGACATTATATCATTGCTTGGCTCATGGTAATGGTTGTCGGTTAGAGAAACTCCCCACAAGTAAGTATATTATTTTTATGTTGTTTCATTTGTATACTATGTTGTAAAGCTTAAATGATTTTCATTTCATATTCATGTATCAATTCAGTTATGTTGTTTCAGTCCTTCAAGCCAATTTATTATTTACTCTAACATTTTCACGTACCAGTACATTCAATATGCTGACGTCATTCAACCTGCATCATTTCATGATACAGATACTGGTATTCAGGATCATCAACAAGTGATTCGTTGAGATTCATTATCCACTAGCAGACAACATTTGGTGAGGCCTCCTTGTTTTCAGGGACTCAATTTCATTTTAGTTAGTAGCTTTAGGAGGTGTCGTGGGTCTTGTCCCGATATCCATCTCACATTGTTAGAGACTTCATAGACCGATTGAGTAGATGTTTTCAATTGTTCTTCTCAGGATGTTCTGTTTAATTCATGGGTCACGTTAAGTATTTTGCAAGGATAGTATTTTAAGACTTTCTTAATTGTCTAATTGTCCACCTACTTAAGCATCCTCATATTGCTTATTGTCATGTAATTCATGTAGCCAGGCCAAGGGTTTGCTTGGGGATCATAATGGTTCTCAAGTGCCAGTTACGCTCAGTGTGTAGGCTTGTGGCATGACAAACTTGGTATCAGAGCCAGTTTTTCAAGTGTCCTAGGGTGTCTATAAAGCTGTGTCAGTATGATATTATTTATATTTGTGAGGGCCCCACTTCTATAAATGAGGGACTACAGACATTTAAGAAAAGTTTCCCTTCTTTCATACTCTAAATCGTGTTGTGTCATAAGGAGCTTATTCAAACTCGTGCATTTCTCATATCAATTAGACTAACCCTCATACTAAAGGTAGCTAAAGTGAAGCCAGATCCTTATCGATTAGTTACTCTCAGAAAAAATCTTGAGAAAGTCATGAGACTTCAGAGAGGCTTGAGAGAAGCCCGTGAGTGAGTTAAGTGTTCAGTTTCGAAAGAATGCACTTTTACTCATATGAATTGTGCATTCAAGCTAAAAGTGAGATGTACTCTCTTTTCTAAACTTTGTTTCAGTTGAGACCCTTATGAGGAAGTGTGTTTTAGAGCTTGGGTAGTATTTGCACCTGAAAAGATTGTAGGAGTTAGGAGGTTATAAGCAGTAGTAAAAGTTCCCAAATTTAGAAGAATGAATGTAGAAGTTCAGTAATCTAAGAAAGAGAGACAGTAATGAGTAAAATCATGTTATTGTATTCATGCACCTGGTAAGTTATTAATGAAGAGTTTTCCCTTATGGGTATACTAAAAAGTGATGAGTTTGTGTAGATTTCATGATAGAAGGTATAGTAAGAGTTACTAGTATGGATGAGTTAGAGTATACTTTAACCAGAAAAGAGTTTATGTCAATGTAACATTGTGTTAGAAAAGGACAAGTGTAGGTGTTGTTTAAAAGAGCAGAGTATTCATGAGGTGATAGATCTAAGATAGGCTTATAATTTTTAAGGAGGGAACCCCATGATATTCACAGGGTTATAGAACTAATTTGGCAATGATGTATAGTGAATGGGTAAATAACACTTATGTTGTGAAAGGAAATGTGACTGTAAATTGTAAGTATGAAGACTGAGAGATAAAGATTTACTACTTTTCATGGGGTCTTAGCGGGCGAGCGTTTCTTAATTTGTATCTAGTAGTTGTAAGTTAGTATAGTAAGCGAGCAATCATATTGATATTCGGGTTTAGTAATAAACATTAAGCTTGAATTTGAGATGAGCTTCGTGACCAAAAGGAAGGAAACATGAGAGTGATGATGTTAGTTTGAGATTTGATCTGGTAGGTTTGATATAGACTAGGTGGGGAGTTAAGAGGTTAGTTACAATGAAGGTGAGTGGTACAAGTATGGGATTCTAACTTTGAGGTAAGAGTAGTGAAGTGTGGCTAAATCATTAGAGTAACAAGAGCATTAAGAGGTGTACCTGAGGTTGAAGTTAACCAGATGAGGTTCTAATTAAGTTTCTTGTTTCCATGCATGCCTAGGGAGTATATTTGTGTAATCAGTGTGGAGTAGGCTGATGTAAGAATTATTTATTACCCTTAAGAGTTTGGTAGAAAGGATTTTATATAGTCAATGACGAGCCTCTTAAATATAGTTCAAAGTTTACTCTAGATTCGGTTAATATGAATATAGAAGGATGTTATTGGTAGGCCAAGAAGAAGAGGTCATATTATTAATAGTCAGATTAAGTGGCCATTTAAGCCAATGAGAAGAAGTTAAAAGAAACATCTTAGAAAGAGGTCTTAGAATGAATCTTTGTACTTGCTTATGGAGAGTTCATTAGGCATGTGATAAGCCTTTCACGAGTATTAGAGTAAAGGGAATGTAGACCAGTTTAGAGATAATGGAATAGATCCATAGCTTTAAAGTGTCAACTCCAAACCTAAGGGGAAGATGATAAGTTGAGAAACCAAGTCAAGTGTTGAGGATGAGATAGTAACATTTTCCGAATGAGTTTTAGAGGTACATCAATTCATTCATACTCAAGTACACTCCTCAAAGTTTAGTCATTACAACATCATGATGATATTTCTTATATCAGAATTATGTTCATGACCTATGCTCATACACTTCAGAGAGATTCACATCTATGCTCAGTTTCCTGAATGAGGGGCAAAGACTTTAGCCCATTAACCTCAAGCTTAATCCATAACTTTATGGATATCAGCCTTATGATACGAACCTATTCATATAAGGATTCATGTCTCATAGTATGTTCAGTCTCACAAATTCATGATTTGATCTTAATGGCTAGAAACATAATGTTATGTCATACATGTTCTTATGCCAGAAATTCTCGAATGAATCGTGCTTATGATCTTTCGCCCTAAAGCTCTTTCAGTGATCCTTTTAGCTAGAGATGGATGTGGATGATAGTAGTTGAGTGATGATAGAAGGAGAAAGTTGATGTTTCTTATGTTGGTAGCATTAGTGTGCTTATCAGATCTAGGTTTATAAAAGTGGAGGAAGGATGAATGAAGTTGTACTTTGAGAAATAGTTAAATGAGAGCCATTAGTTGGTTTCGGGTAGTAATGTGTGAAATTTATGTTTGTATGGTAGCAATGATGAGAGAATGAGAAATTCTTAGGAAGTTGGATAGTAGGAGTCCATGGTGTTGTTAAAGTACTAAGCTTGAATGTGGTATTGTTAAACATTAGGTGGTTCTTGATATGAGCCCAAGGTTGGTTAAATGTGGTGGTCAGGATTAATATTGTTGGGATGAGATTTCCTATAGAGGTATAGAACCCGAACCTTATTATTTGAGGTTAAGCTTGAAAATAGTAAGAGTAACTCCTTTCCATTTCCAAGACCAGCTATCATTCGAGGATGAATGATCCCAATGGGGAGATATTGTAACACGCTGAAAATTTCTAAGTCAAGACTTGAACCATTCTTTGTTGAGAATAAGATTTTTTCGAGTGAATTTAAATTTTCGTAGGTGTTAAGGTCCCTAGATGTAACACCTCTAGTTTCAAAAAAAAACTTAAAATAAATTCGTTCAAGTCATCCATTAGTTTTCTTAAGTTTTGGGTCAACTTCAAACGACCACTTCTTTTAGCACATAAAGAGTTAGGTGACCCATAAACTATAAAATTAAAGGTCTTCGAGTCCTCTTTCCAACCCTACCAAGTTTGCCTCAATCAGAGCTCTGAGTAAAATGTTATGACTGATTTACTAAAGACGTGTGAGCCTGGTAGCAGTTCCATGATGGCTCCGCATTACAAAGCCAATACGGACCTCACTGCCCGCTGGAAAATTATTCCGACTTTCAGCTCATTTTATTTATTGTTTTTAAGGGTATTTTAGTCCTAAAAACCCTTAGGAAGTCATTTAAATTACACTAAATGTGTAGAAAAATGAGTTTTCATAATCAAACCATCTCATTCACTCCTAAGTTTCTACGCTCAAGAACTTCCAGAAGACGCTAAGGCTTGGGTTCATATTCCACGATTTCCCTTCAAGTTTCATCAAGCACATTGTTCTTCCAGGTATGTGAAGTTTGTCATAGTGATGGAATTGTTCTTCCTCACGCCAATCATGTAGTCGTTCCACTAAATTTGTTGATGAAATTGTTTATGTAAAAGTTCTTGATGAATTCTTGAAATTTAAGTACTCCTTTAATAATGGTGGTTTCGAGTTAATGCGAATGAGGGTTGTTTCTTGCTATATTTTGAGTGAGATTTCATGAAATTGTATTGGGTTATTGAATCAAAAAGGAAATTGAAAGAAACCAATCTATCCTAAACGAATTGGGACCCTAAAGATCATAGTAAATTATGAATTTTGGGGTTGGACGACGATGGATCCCTCTCTGCATCGCGGAGATGATACGAAGTCCTCTACCTCAGAATTTGGTAAACAAAGTTTAAACTCCCTCTCTGCGTCGCAGAGAGAATACGTACTCTCCTGTCCCAGATTTTCAGTGTGTCTTCTTTCAAATCATATCTTCGCTCTCTTCTTGATATTTATCGTTAGAGTTTTCCTTAATTATTCAGAGATGCTTCATATCCTAATCAAATGTCTTAAAATACGTTTTGTTCCTTTTCCAAATTAAGGTGAAGTTAAGAAAGGAAGTTCAAAGGTTCTATTTCATATGAAAACTCAAGAGTTTCTCAATGCTATTTCAATATATATATATATATACCTATGTATTTATTTTGATCATGAACTTGAAAGATAAGTTCACAAGTGCATGTTTTCAAGAATGTATGTATGTCTAAGGTTTTGAAAAGTATTTCAACAAGTAACAGGTCTCTTCTTTGAAATGGGTAATATTGAGCATAAAGTTATATCAAATGTGTTGGGAGTAGTATCGAGCACCGAATTGGGTTAGAATATTTTATAACTCAAGAGTCCCATAAAACTACGTAGCCAGCGTAGGATAGGATAGCATTAATTCTTCATGCGACTCCTCACCGCCTCGGAGAAGGCATATAGTTGGATCCATAGTCAGGATATCATCCTATAACCCAACGAGGTATAGAATGGGCCCTTGCAACGTGTGGTGGAATGTTGTATCTAGGCTCATGGTAATTGTTGTCGGTTAGAGAAACTCCCCATGAGTAAAGTATATTATTTTCATATTGTTTCATTTGTATACTATGTTCTAAAGCTTAAATGATTTTTATTTCATATTCATGTATCGATTCAGTTATGTTATTTCAGTCCTTCAAGCGAGTTTATTGTTTACTCTAACCTTTTCATGTACAAGTACATTCAATGTACTAATGTCATTCGACCTGCATCGTTTTATGATGCAGATACAGGTATTCAGGATCATCAACAGGCGATTCGTTGAGATTCATTATCCACTTGCACACAACATTTTTTAAGTCCTTTTTGCTTTCAGGGGACTCCATTTCATTTTAGTTAGTAGCTTTAGGAGGTGTCGTGAGTCTTGTCCCGACATCCATCTCATATTGTTAGAGGCTTGGTAGACCGATTGAGTAGATGTTTTCCATTGTTCTGCTCAAGATGTTTTGTTTAACTTATGGATCACGTTAAGTATTTTGCAAAGAAAATATTTTAAGACTTTCTTAAATGTCTAATTTTCCACCTACTTAAGCATTCGTATATTGTTTATTGTCATGTAAGTCATGTAGCCAGGACAAGGGTTCTTTTGGGGATCAGAAATGATTCTCGAGTGCCAGTTACGCCCAGGGTGTAGGCTCGAGACGTGACAAAAGTGCTCAACACGTTGGATCCATGCAGTTTTTAGCATTGTGATTTACGATATTTGATGTGTATTTTCTGGTCTTTTCCAAAAATAAATTATTATTCCACAATCTAATAGATCAAAATTTTAAAATATTTAAATACTAACAAAAATGCTCGCTTTTGGTCAAATCACGAAATATTTAAGGGACCATTTTGAATCCACCCAAGATTAAAGCCTCTTGTAGATAAACTTTAAAGCATATTTCTCGATATGTTAAAATTATTCTAAAATCAAAAGGAGGACTAATGTTTTTCGTATTCAATCTTTGAAAACGTCGAATTGATTAGTTAAATACATTTTAATGATTAACTTGTATTTTGTTTTCTTTTGTGTGTAGTATCAATAATTCGAGGTAGATTAAAAATATTAATTTGATGAGTTTACACTTTAAGATTTTAGCACCGAATACTTTGTAGATTGAAAATTATGAATGCAGAAATAATAGGTTTTGAATTTTATCTAAATTTTACCTAACATCAATTCTTAGAATTAAAAACTATAGGGTTAGGATAAATTTGCAATGAAATAATTTGATCAATCTATTCCAATGATTCTTTTCATTTGTAATCATCTATTACTATGGTCTATTTTTTTTGGAAGATGACGTCAGGCGTCAGCAAACCCTATACTGTGGTTGATCTTCAACTTTCGTATTGTGACTTTCCACTTCTTCCCTCGACTCAACTGCTAACAACAACAGATCCCTCAATTTCAAATCCAAATTTGCCAAAGGATAAATCGTTTGCTGATTCAGTGAATACTAATTTTGCTGTAGATACTATTGAGGACAAATCTTTACTAAAAGATATTACCTATGTGGAAGGAATCCCACAAGTCAAATGGACTGAGCAGGAGGTGATAAAGATGACTTGTATTGAGAAACTCCAATTTGCTGTAGTTGGAAATTTCTCATATGAATGGTTGGATCTCGAAGAAATGAGATGAATTGTCCCTCAGTAATGCAACATAAAAGGGGAATGCCAAATTGGATTTCTACGCAGTAAGCGTATTCTAATTAGACTGACTAAAGAAGAGGACTATGTCAACATGATCTCTAAAGGGGCATTTTATATAAATTGTAAGGATGGATATTCCTACTTGATGCGTACTCTAATCTATGATTTGAGATTCAAGGTATTTGAGGAGACGACTATGGCTATGGCATGAATTTCCTTCCCTAACCTATTGCCAACTTTTTTTGTAAAGGAAGTTTTGTTTTCAATGGCCTCAGCAGTTGGAAACCCGATCCACTTTGATCAAGCAACAATAAAAAAAACAAGGCCTAGTTGTGCACGTGTGAAGGTGTTAGTGGATCTCAAAGGCAACTTCTCAAATTCGGTGCAAATGAAGATTGAAAATCCGAAAACAGGGAAGATAAGGTCAAATATGATAAAAATTCAATATGATTATGTACCGAAATATTGCTTTGAGGGCAAGATGCAAGGACACAATAAGTATAACTGTAAAGCGGGGAAAATGCCTATGAGAAAGGAAGAACAGGCAAAACAAGTGGAGCATAATATACACCATCAAGAACAACAACCACTATTACAAAAAGGAAATGCTAGAATACTCTCAAGTGGAAAAGTTGTTGGAGATCCGGGTAACTGGAATGTAGTCAAAGATAGAAGATGCACACATCACTGAAGTAGGTAATAAATTTGATGCACTCACAAAAGAAGATGATACTAACAAAGGGGAGGAGATCAATAAGGATAACATCGATCACATTGATGCTAACAAAGGTGAATCAACAAAAAAATGGTTCACAAAGTCTTTTGGTCCAGTAGTACAAGGTGAAAAACAAAAAAAAGGAAGGTACGCAACTGAATCTGGGGATCATATTTCTAATAAAGTGAGTGGGAAAGTGCAAGAAGAACCTGTTGAGACATTAGCAATCAGAAATGAAGATAACCAAGAAAATGATATCATAAACAAGAGTCCAATAAACATAAGTTCACACGAAAAAGGCGGTAATTCGAAAAAGCAAAGGGAATTAATGAAGATGCCTTCAACTAATTCAGAATCATCTTGTGCAAACTCCAACAACCCTGTAAATCAACCAGATAATCAATTGCAAGTGAGTGAAATAAGGATAGAAAAGAAGACAAACAATAAAAGTGAAAATCAGCAAGCATATGAGCGCAAAAATGAGAAGATTGACAGGGAAATAGATGAATGCAATGATGGAGCTATTGTGGACTATTCTACAATTGTGAGTGCAGATAGTACTCAAATAGAGATACCTCAATCTCCAAATGAGGTTCTGCATGAAATTCTTATACACAAAGAGTCAGAAGTAGAGCAGATGCAAATAAATAACAATGAATCAGAGGTTATAGATGATCACATTTATAGTGAAGCAGATCTTTCTCCCAAAAGTACTAAAGTAATGAAGTCGGAAAGAAAAGGGAGAAAGCATGGTAGTGGAGATTCTAATCAACACATCAGAATTCAGCCCAAAAGGCAGGTGACTAATAAACAACAATATTCCCTATGAAAGCACTCATTTGGAATATAAGGTCAGTAAGGACTCAAAATGCTTTTCAAAGAGTCCAGTTGCTACATAATTTTCACAAATTCAATTTTGATGCTTTGATGGAACCATTCCAGCATGTGAGATGTTTGAATAGATTCACCAGAAGGCTTAGAATGGAAAAAGGGTATGCAAACAATAATAGAAAGATTTGGTTGTTTGTTAATCATGGCTTTGAGGTAGTAGAATTGAGCAACTCTGATCAGCAATATACCGTACAGATTAAAAATTTGGCCACTAATTTTACTAGTGTCGTTACTATTGTTTATGCTAAATGTGACCCAAATCAGAGATAAGAGCTTTGGGAGGATATAGCTCAACTTGCTAGTGGTATGGATCAACCATGGATCATAGGAGGAGATTTCAATGTGGTTCTTAACGGGGGATAAAAAATAGGTGGTCTGCCAGTGTTGGGGATTGAGGTGGAAGACTTTCAAAATTGTATAGAATCTAACGATTTATATCAAGTTCAATTCAAAGGCAGCCCTTTTACTTGGTGGAATGGTAGGGTACGGAGTGACTGCATCTTTGAGAGATTAGATAGAATTTTGGTGAACGATGTGCTTCAGAGTAAATTCAATTTTATAGAAGTGGAGCATCTTCCCAGAACCGGCTCTAATCAAGCCCCACTCCTACTTTCATGTGAAACTAGGGAAATCAGATTCATTAAATCTTTTAGATTTTTAAATTTTTGGACGGAGCATAGAAGATTTAAAGAGGTGGTCAGGTTGAATTGGGATGATGCAATCTCAGTAAACCCTTTTTGGGATTTTAAGAGGAAGATAAAGAAAGTAAAGCATGCTCTTTCTTCATGGAGAAAGGATACTTTCGGGGATATCTTTCAACAACTCATTATTAGAGAGGAAATAGCTAGAATAAAGGAAAAACATTTTGAAGAGTTTCCTTCTCCGGAAAATAGAGCTATTAAGCAAAGGGCCAAAGCTGAATATTCTAATTATCTCCACTTGGAGGAGAAATTTTGGCAACAAAAGGCAGGATATACCTGGTTTGAAAGTGGGGACAGAAATACAAGATTCTTTCATAGCTCGATGAAAGGAAGAAGACAAAAAATGAGAGTATCTAGAGTGTAGAATTCACAGGGGCAGTGGCTGGAAAATGAGGAGGATATTGCTAATGAGGCAGTGAATCACTTCTAGAGTCAATTCCACCAAGATAGGGATGAAACAAATATTACTCTACTGGAGCACATCCCAGAGTTGATCACTGAAGAGGAGAATGCTGAATTGGGGGTTATGCCAGATGAAGATGAAGTGAAGAATGCAGTATATAAGCTAAATGGTGATAGTTCTAGTGGGTCAGATGGTCTTACAGGTAAATTCTATCACGTGTGTTGGGATATCATTGGTAAAGATATTTGTAGAATGGTGCAGACATTCTATGCAGGAAGTTCGTTACCTAAATCCATTACTCACACTAATTTGATTCTTATACCTAAAAAGGATAACATTCAGTCCTTTTTGGATATGAGACATATTAGTCTGAGTAACTTTATTAACAAGATTCTTTCCAGGATAATTCATGATAAATTGGTAAAGGTTCTTCCAAGATTGATTTCTTCTAATCAGTCTGGCTTTGATAAGGGTAGAAGCATTATTGAGAATGTATTACTGGCACAAGAGCTTGTTACATATATTACTAAGAGAGGCAAACCTGAGAATGTGATCATTAAGTTGGATATGTCAAAGGTGTATGATAGGGTTTCTTGGTTCTTTCTTATGAAAGTACTAAGGAAAATGGGTTTTTCGAATAGTGTGGTTGATTTGATTTGGAGACTTCTTGCTAACAACTACTATTCAATCCTTCTTAATGGTCAATCACATGGTTTCATCCATTCAACTAGGGGTGTTAAACATGGATCCCCAGTATGTTGATTATGGATTGACAAAATGGAGTGCCAACATTAATCATTTAGCATTTGCAGATGACACAATTATTTTTACTTCATCTAATGGATATTCTCTAGAGAAAATTATGTCTATTTTGTAGGACTATAAGAAACAATCAGGTCAGAGGATTAACAAGAACAAGAGTTTTTATTATCTTCACCAAAATGTAGCAGTGGCAGTGGCTAAACAGATGGAGCAGATTACGGGGATGGTAAGAGGAAATTTTCCTATGAAATACCTAGGATGCCCCATTACTCATGCCAAAGAGAAAGGAGCATTATTCAGAACTGCTTGATAAGAGAAAAGGTAGACTATAGAGCTGGAAAGGTAGAATGCTCTCATATGGGGGTAAGGAAGTTCTTCTTGTAAGTGTTCTTCAAAGCATTCCCATCTACGTACTTTCTTCTATTACTCCTCCAATGTGTGTGATAAAAGAAATTCATAGAATTTTTGCTAAATTCTACTGGAGCAATAAGGAAGATGGTAGAAATAAACATTGGTTTGAAATGGATAGATGTGTGTCTTCCTAAAATTGAAGTAGGTTTGGGATTTAGGTCCATGTTCGATTTATCGAAGGCTATGTATGCAAAATTTTTGTGGAATTTCAGAACACGAAATACAATGTGGTGTAACTTTAGGTGGACTAAGTCTTGTAAGAAGCAAATTCCTGCACTTGCTCAATGGCAAGGAGGGTCCCAAATATGGAAGCACATGCTGGAAAATAGAGAACTTTTGGAAAAGCATATGTGGTGGGAACCTAGAGGCAACACCTCTTCTATATGGTATGATAATTGGTCTAATTTGGGTCCTCTACATATACATGCATCCGATGTGCACATTTGTATCCTGCTTATCTTAGTAATCAAGCTGATAAAGCCTGGTGGACTGAAACCAGCAATGGTAAATTCATAGTAAAATCGGTTTGGGAACTTTTGAGGAACAAGAAAGAAAAAGTTGAAGACATGGTAAAATTGTGGATAAAAGAAATTCCCTTCAAAAGTTCATTCTTGGTGTGGAGTATTTGGTCTGGAAAAATCCATGTAGCATCTTTAATGCACATGAAATCCTGATTGCTCAAGTGACGGCAGATGTTGTGCTATTCCTATAGAAGAGACTATTGAACATCTCTTTCTTAAGGGAGAAACAACAACTAGAATATGGAACTACTTTAGATATGCATCAGGGATCTTGGATCCTATGCTTAATCTAAAACAATCTATAAGCTTGTGGTGGGATGTTGAAGGAAATTATAAAGTGAAATTAGTATGTTAGGTTATTCCTAATTTTATTCTATGGTTTTTGTGGAAAAAGAGGAATACTATTCTAAATAGAGGTGTATTTTCTGATTTTAGAGTGATATTAGGTATTACTGATTCAGTTGTAAAGTTTATCCATGCCAGATTCAACATAAACTATACCAGCAATTCGTGGCCCATATTCTGGCCGAACTAGAGCAATACAAGCCTAAGATTGGTTATAAAATTGTTAGATGGGAACCCCCTCCTAATAATATGTTGAAGTGTAACAATCAAAAGGAAATCCTGGACCTAGTCTAGCAGCATTTTGCATCAGGGATCATAATGGTAATTTGGTCGTTGCTAAAGGATTCAAAATTCAGGATACTACAAACATGGTAGCAGAAGCTAGAGCTATAAAAGAAAGTCTTTCATATTGTAGTGAGCATGATATTGCTAATCCTATTATTGAAACAAACTCATTAGCAATGGTTCATATAATAGATGGAGTCTGGGATGTACCATGGAATGTGGCTTTGGAAGTCAATACCATCAGGAGATTGCAAAGAAGTGTTTCAGCAAGAGTACAACATTCCCTTAGGTAAGGAAATGCTCTTGCTGATTTTTTTACTAATCTAGTTTTCTCTTTCGCAGGTGATTTTCAAATAAGTCATTTTCAGGATATTCCAACCGAGGGAAGAAAATTGCTTAATCTAGATAAACAGTGAACACCCTACATAAGAAGTAAGATGCAGGAACAAATGGACTACTAACAGCGATATCAGAAATCAAAATCCTTTTCAGCTTATAGTCAAATTCGTTCAAGATATGGTAATAGTTCTATAAAGCTAATCTAATGTTTGAAGTAAGTTCAGTAGATTTGGGTACTTACGCCCGGTGAGACTTTCGAGCGTCCAACAGTACCAAATCAAAATATTAGCTTCTTGTGAGCAGTATTCCAATCTAGTCGAATTTACAAAATCTACAAGAGGATGCATCAAATTTCTTTTGATCCAGAGTGGTGGTAAAGAAAATATTGTGGAGGAGCATTTGGATTGTCCCAACTCCCAAAAATTGACCAACACAATTCAGCTCTGAAGCTTTCGACAAAAAAAGCCATTGTTGGAGCTAGCTTGCGTGAGAAGAGAAGATGAAGTGGTGCCTTCTTGAGACTTCCAAATCTGAAGAATGGAGTTGTCTTTTTGTTTATTTTTGTTCATTTCTTTTTACTTTTTGTTTTCGGTTGGGTCTTATCTTGTTTTTGTTTGTCAGTAGACGGTTCT
>JAJONS010045256.1:0-19456 GCA_029582315.1 Solanum tarnii x Solanum tuberosum | reverse complement strand
CACCGGATTCCATGTAGCTCACATGGTCTATGTCGGTTATGGCTACTTTTCCCTATATAATAAAGATAATGAATGAGACATGAACTATACTATGACTTCTTGGTGAGTTTACTTAGTAGAAGTAAGGGTATGGGACTTCACTTCCACATTGCACAAGTAGACTTAGTAAGATGTTATAGGATGGTTCTTTTATATTATGATGAGATACAAAAGTGTGCATGTATGTTGAATGGATAGTTGTTATGAATGACTTTCCTTATATTCAAGTAATGTACATGACTATTTCCTTATTTGTGACTAATGATTTTAGTGAGGTCTAAAGATGATAGGTTGCTTTCAAGGGGGTACTTAGTAGGGTTGCTATTACGGGATGCTAACCATACATTGTACAAGTGCTCCTTCGGGGTTACTAAGGTGTTGATATTACTATGTTGTAAGTATAAATGTGATTATGGCTTGCCTTTGACATTGAAAATGCATGTTGGTTTCCAAACTTGATAAATGCATACTTTTCACTCTACTCATAGTGACCATACTTAAAATCAATCTTAACAAGGTAACTAACTCCTTGAAGTTGGTCAACACCTAAACATATCTTCCTCACCTTAGCTAAGTGGTACATGCAACCCTCAAAGTCAACTTTAAGACAAAACATAACCCAAACTTATGGCATAGACTTTCCCCCTTTCCACTCACAGATATAGTCATTTGGGAACTAACAATTTGACTATACGGGTTCTACAATCACATAGGAGCATAACAATAATACTACCAATCCATCCTAAGGACAACATCTAAATCAAGCATATCAAGTCCTATCTAGTCACATAGCCATAATTGGCATCACAACCAACATTTTCTCCCTCGCTCCTTGTAGTATGAGCCCTTCGAGTAGTCATATCCTAAAGACCATAGGATAAGGAGAAAGACCTTACAGAGTTAAACTCTATGCCAAGACTTAGAGAATGAAGAAGTGAGATTTCCTAATCATCTAATAGCTTCCTATTCATAATTGTGGAAACCTTCACACTTACGAACAAGACTCTACTAAACGTGGTTTTGAGACAATCCAAGAATCATTCTAAATCTTGTGCTCTGATTACCAAGTTTGTCATGACCTAGGGCTACACCCTAGATGTAGCATGGTGTACTAGACCTTGAAAGGCCTAACACAAGCCACTTAGCATTTCATAACATAAAGTAAATAGAAATGATGAGGAAATTTTAAAACTTTTTCCATACAATCAAAGTCTTTATAAAAGCAAGCGGAAGTCTATAACACTTTGTCTCAAACCATCTAAAACCACTTGAATAATAACTTTGGGACGCAGCCCATACAATAGTCTCAAACATAAAAGAAAAGACAAAGGAAAGGTGATCACATCCTCGATGCTATGAGGACTCACCAAGTCTTCAACTCCTTTGTTGTACTAGAACCTAGCCACGAGAATGGAACTCAATATCGCCAAACCCTACATTTAATAAGAATGTAGGCAAAAGTATACGTTAGTACAATAATGTACTAAATATGTTAGCTAGCATAACATCATAAGAGCATAACATAAGGGTTAGCTAACATAAGACATAAGTCATAAGCATAACAAATATTAACATAGTCATAAGTATAACCTCCAACATAGACATAATGTAAGCATTAGTCATCATAAAGCATGGTCAATACTTGGACCTTCATATCATAAGAGAACCACTTCATAAGTAACCTCCAAGTATACTTGTGCAATGCATGAATAAGACCCTATAATCCCATCAATGCTAAGTATCCCCTTTGACCACCATAATCACACATTCCATCTTGACCTCATCCTTAGCATATTTCTCATAGACACGGGAATCTATCACCTTTAGTCAATCATATCATGGAAGGCAACTATAGCCACAATCCATCAAAACATACATCAAAAGAATAAGAGGAACATATCATAACTACCCTCAAAGCATACTTGTGCAATGCATGAATAATATCTCATAATCCCACCCATACTAAGTTAACCTCTTTAGGCAATCATTCATGTTCATCATCTTTCCTTGAAAGCTAGCAACATCTTTAAAGCTTTTGAACACCTACGAGATACTTCTTTAAGCATGCCTTAGTTCATGATTACTTTGAACACTTCAGGATGCCTCTTTAAGCAAACCTAAGTTCATTATTAAACTTCTTATTGATGTGCGAAATAAGCTTTAACCGACATGAGGCCATGTGAGCTTAACATGGAATCCAATGACTCCCACACCGAAAAGGGTTGGTCTACTTGTGTAAGGTACAACCAGTAACTTTAGCTTAGGTGGATCCACAAGCTAATATCCTACGGGGGGATGTAGTTTATGGGATAAGGAGATTGCTACTAGAAACCCAACCTTTCTATGAGATAGCTTCCATCTCAAGAGGTTGCTTCTACAAACCCAGCCTTACTATGGGAGAGCTTCCACCTCACACAATATCCACTCAGTTCTAAGCGTTAAATTCCCACGGAGTAGTTAAATATCTATTAACATCATTACTCATGAAAGGGCGCCTTAGGCCTAACGAATCAAGGTATATCACTAGAATAGCTCATTGACTCCTCATGAAAGGGTGCCATTGGCCTACCGATTCACGACAAATCATTAGAATAGTTCATTAGTCACTCATAAAAGGGTGCCATTGGTCTACCGATTCAAGATTAATCAATTAAGACCACTCTTTAGATCATGCGTGAGAATAACCTTTCACCGTCCATGTCTACATATAGATTCAATAGGTGAGAAAGCCTTTCAACCTTAGAATCATCATATTGGGAGAAAACCTGTCACATCATATCATAATCATGCATAAATGTGTATATGAGAATAGCCTTTCAACAACACAACAACTAGATCATAATCATACTCACTTTACTCTCAAAGTGTTCTTAAAAAATGTACATAACCTTCATACAACATGCATAATATCATATCTTTCCCTTTCAAGGTCAAAGCTCATATCAAATCAACACATCTAGAATGACTACATTAGACATGGATGTACTCATAATTTAAGTAGTTCAATTACTACAAGCAAAATCTCATATTTCACCTCCTTGAGGTTCAAGCACGAGACATGGAAATCATCCTAACTCATGTGATTCCATTACTTCATACATTCAAAAATTCATGAGGTATGGGTATACGATCCTTTCACAACAACTCTACCTAATAGTCTACCATTATCATATAGACTTCACTCTCAAAGTCATTACATACTTAATTCAACATATTAGCTTTACTCTCAAAGCCCTAATAATCATCATTCATGATTACAAGCCTTACTCTCAAAGTTTTACTTCTTACAATCATCATACATACCTAGATTACAAGGCAATCTAAGCACATGCTTCATTATTAAGCAATTCTAGTCATAATTCATCATATAGGTTCAATCTCAATCATTACTAGTCCTGATCCATCATATATACTTTAATATAATTCAATTCATGTTTACATGCTTCTATTCTTGAACAATTATTATACATATCCTCAATTCTAGAAGATCACATGTGAATCCTCAATTTCCCTTCACAAGGCAGAAACCCACCTTACTTCAATTTCATCAATTAGACTAGGATTAACCATGGAAAACATGTAATATCATCATAATATCATGATTCACTACTAATTCAATCATAAACAATCAATATCCACTCAATAGGATTCATACTCAACTTAACCCACAATATTGGAAGGAACCCTAACTTGAATTGGGGATTTCATCTTCACAATTGGTAAATTTCTAGGGGGATCCATAGATGGAAGTATCCATGGATGAATAAGCTAACATACCTTGATTATTAAGCCTTACAAATCTTGCAACAATGGAGTCTTGACTTGACCTAGCTTGATCTTCTTCCTCTTCTTCTTTACTTTTTAGAGAGAATATTTGAGAGGGAATTGGGTTCTATTTGGTGAGTTGAAATAATGACTAGGATAAATGAATTTAGGGATCTAATAACTTTATATAGGTGGTGTAAGTAAGGTTAAAATGACACCACTTAAGCCTTAATTAATTTCGGAAAGTCTCATAACCCACTTCTTAACCAACTTAAGCCAACTCACTGCCTCACCCACCAGACCACGCCCACGGGCCGTAGGTAGTGCCACAGGGCGTGCTGGTCTTTCGTGGGTGGTGGTCCGCAAGTCCATTTTTGGACCCTGACCCATGACCCCTGACCCCTGACCCCTGACCCACGAGGTGTGGATCCCCTTTCGTGGGTGGACTGTTTTTGGGCAGAATTTAGGGTCCTCCTCAAGGACCCTTGGTTGGTCCTTGGGGAGTCTTACCTTGACGTTCTAACCCTAAACCCTTCATTCTAAGTACGGGAAGTTGTATCTACGACTCTAACCTTCACGTCAAGCTCTAGTTGACCTACTAAACTATGGGGTGTTACAACCGTGCACCATTGGATCATTTGAGTTCGCAAAGGCTCTGTGTGACTTAGGAGCCAGTATAAATTTGATGCCACTGGCCATCTACAAGCAACTGGGCTTAGTAGTTCCAAAACCCACCGTGATGAGGTTGATGATGGCAGATATATCAGTGAAGCGACCTGTGGGGATCTTATGTTATGTGCTCGTAAATGTGAATAGTTTTATTTTTCCAACAGACTTTGTGATTCTAGATTGTGAAGTGGACTTTGAGGTGCCCATAATCTTGGGAAGGCCATGGCCACAGGACAAGCTTTGGTTGATATTGAGAGAGGAGAGCTGAAATTCAGGCTCAATAATGAAGAGGTAAAGTTTAAAATTTGCAGGTCCATGAAGCAACCACAAGACATGAATGTGGTGTTTGCAATAGAAGTCTTTGATGAAGGAGAGCTGGGAGCTGATATTGAGGAAAGGCTTGCAGTTGAAACATTGGCAGTTGTGCTGATGAACTTTGAAGCAGACTACCGAAGTGATTATGTGGAGACTATAAATGCTCTACGGGACATGGGAGCACATTCTTAAGCTCCAAAGAAACTAGATCTAGATCTGAAAAATAGGTTGAGTCCTCCAGCAAAACCATCCATTGAGGAGCCACTTGTACTGGAACTTAAATAGTTACCAGTCATCTAAGGTATGTCTTTTTGGATGCTAACAATAATTTACCGGTTATCTTGGGTGCATATTTTAAGGATGAACAGGTGCAAGTGGTGATCAAAGTGTTGATAAGATACAAAAGGGAAATTGGGTGGACCATTGCTGATTTCATTGGAATGCCTCCGAGTATATGCACTCATAAGATTCAACTTGAGAAAGACTGCAACCCGAGCATAGAGCACCAGAGAAGGTTAAATCCTCCAATGCAAAAGGTGGTCAAAAAGGAGATCATAAAGTGGTTAGATGTTGGGGTAGTATACCCTATTTCTGATAGTCATTAGGTTAGCCCAATGCAGTGTGTGCCCAAGAAGGGTGGTATGACAATGCTAGCCAATGCAAAGAATGAGATGATTCCACAACGACCAGGATGGAGAGTTTGCATGGATTACAGGAAGTTGAACAAGTTGACCTTAAGGGACCACTTCCCAATGCCATTGATGGACCTGATGCTTGATAAGTTGGCTGAAAAAGGGTTGTACTATTTCTTAGATAGATCTCTGGGTACAACCAAATATCAATTACTCCTGAAGATCAGGAAAAGACAACCTTCACATGTCTTTATGGCACTTTTGCGTTCAAACACATGCCATTTAGATTAGGTAATGCACCAGGAACTTTCCAAAGGAGTATGATGTCCATTTTCTCAGCTATGGTAGAGGAAACTCTAGAGGTATTCGTGGACAATTTTTTTGTTGTAGGTAATACATTTGATGATTGTTTGTTAAATCTCAACAGGGCTTTACAGATATGTGAGGAGGCTAACTTAGTGTTGAACTGGAAGAAGTGTCATTTCATGGTCAAGGAAGGTATAGTCCTAGGTCACAAGGTTTCACAGAAGGGAATAGAGGTTGATAAAGAGAAGATTGAGGTAATTGAAAAGTTACCCCTACCTATTTGTGTGAAAGGTATTCGAAGTTTTCTGGGCCATGCAGGATTCTATAGGCATTTCATTAAGGATTTCTCAAAGATTGCACATCCCTTGTGCAAGTTGTTAGACAAAGAAGTAAAATTCACCTTTGATGATGCATGCCTGAAAGCCTTTGGGTGCCTAAAAGAGAAGCTGGTTTCTGCACCTGTTATCATTGGCCCGGATTGGGCGGAACCATTTGAGGTTATGTGTGATGCCAGTGGTACTGCTTTGGGAGTTGTGTTGGGGCAGAAACACAACAAGATGTTCCACCCGATCTACTATGCTAGCAAGTCATTGAACGGAGCACAACGCAACTACACAGTCACTGAACAGGAACTACTGACTGTGGTATATGCCTTTGACAAATTCAGAGCATACTTGTTGGGTACTTAGGTGATAGTCCACACAGATCATGCAGCTCTGAGCTATCTTATGTCAAACAAAGATGCAAATCCAAGATTGATCAGATAGGTGTTGCTGCTTCAGGAGTTTGACTTTGAGGTAAAGGATATGAGAGGTTATGAAAATCAGGTGGCGGATCACCCATCCAGGCTGGAAACAAAAAAGAAAGAGGAACTTGAATTAGATAGCAATGACTCATTTCCAGATGAGGAGGTATTAGCCACAACTCTTGATCTTATTCCTTGGTTTGCTGACTTTGCTAACTTTCTTTTCAGTGTTTTGATGCCTGAATAACTAACATTTCAGCAGAGAAAAAGGTTCCTACATGATGTGGGTAAGTATTTTTGGGTTGATCCTTATTTGTACAGGGTGTGTGCTGATAACATCATCAGGCGATGTATCCGTGAGGCTAAGATGCTACATATCTTAGAGGCACTCCTCTCCAGTAGGTGCTCACCATGGAGATGCTCGAATAGCCCACAAGGTACTTCAAAGGAGGTACTACTGGCCCACAATTCATCAGGATGCAATGGATATGGTAAAAAGTTGTGATGTATGCCAATAGGAAGGAGCTCTCTCTCATTGCCACGAGCTATCAATGACCCATTTTGGAGGTGGAATTGCTTGATGTATGGGGAGTTGATTTTATGGGCCCATTTGTGAGCTCTTATGGGCAAAAGTACATTCTGGTGGCAGTGGACTATGTTTCGAAATGGGTTGAGGCAACTGCTCTGCCTGAAAATGATGGCAAAAGTGTCGTTGGTTTCCTAAAAAAGAATATATTCCCAAGGTTTGGTACACCTAGAGCAATTATCAGTGATGGAGGTTCCCAATTCTACAATAAAGTGTTCTATGTTCTTCTGGCTAAATATGGGCTTAAACAACACAAGGTGGCAACACCTTATCACCCGCAGACAAGTGGCCAAGTAGAGGTTTCGAATCGGGAGATCAAAGCATTTTGGCAAAGACAGTAAATGTCAACAGGACAGATTGAGCAAGAAAGTTAGATGATGCTCTATGGGCATATCAGACAGCTTTCAAGACACCTATTGGTATATCGCCATATCAGTTAGTGTTTGGAAAGGTATGTCATTTGCCAATTGAGCTGGAGCATACGGCACTCCGGCTTTAAAGAAGTTGAACCTCAGTTGGAACGAAACAACAAACCTGAGACTAGATCAAATCAATGAGATGGATGAATTCTGCCTGAGAGCATATGAGAGGTCTGCGCTGAATAAGAAAAGAATGAAGTTGTATCATGATAAGCATATTGAGAAAAAGACCTTCAGTCTTGGTGACTTGGTGCTGCTTTTCAACTCCAAACTTCTTCTGTTTCCAGGGAAACTAAGATCCAAATGGTCTGGACCATTCAAGGTAACTCAAGTATTTCAATTGGGTCCTATTGATCTTGAGAATGACATGAGCGAGAGTTTCAAGGCCAATGGTTAGCGAATCAAGGCATAATTGGGTGTTCCAGAAGAAGTAAAAATACTGGAGGAATGCAAGCTTGATGAAGTCTGAGTAATCAAGTAACCTGCATCGCGCCGCGACGTTAAATTGTGTGCTGCTTAGGAGGAAACCCAAGATTGTAATTGTAATACGTAGTTTACATTTTAGCATTTTTGTAGTGTTGTTATAGATTAACTGTGTGTTGATGTGTGTAGGAAGGAATTGAACGAAGAAGTGCAGAGCTGCGTGCAGGAAGCCCTTCACATGCAATCCCACGGACCATGGTGCCCTTCACGGCCCATCACACTCCCAGCATCCTAAATGAGCTACTGGAAATTTCATGAAAGTGGTTCACGGAAGAGTTCACGATTCGTCAGGCTTTGTACAGACTGTCTACCCTCTCGTGGACCTCAGGTAAGTTATTTCCACTTAAGTCATGTTCACGGACGCCTCCACGAACCGTGGTGCTCTTCACTGTCACGACCCAGGGGTACACCCTAGATGTAACATGGTGTATAAGACCCCAAAGGGCCTCATACAAGCAAATTAGTATATCATAACATAAAGTAAATAGAATTGGTACGGAAATTTAAAACATTTTCCATACAATTGAAGTCTATTATAAAAACGAGCGAAAGTCTATAACACTTGTCTCAAACCATCTAGTACATGAAAATCTTTGGGGCGCAGCCCATACAATAATTCTAACATAAAATGAAAAGACATAAAGGAAAGGGTATCAAATCCTCGATGCTATGAGGACTCACCAAGTCTTCAATCCTTGCTCTACTAGGGACCTAGCCACAAGAATGGAACTCAATATCACCGGACCTTACATTTGATAAAGATTTAGGCAAGAGTTAGTCAACATAAGGCATAAGTCATAAGCATAAGAGATAACAACATGGTCATAGGCATAATCAATGCATCTAAATCATCATCATATAAGAGAAACACTTCATAAGAAGCTTCAAGTCATACTTGTGCAATGCATGGATAAGACCCCATAATCTCACCCATACTAAGTACCACTTTAGGCCATCATACATGCTTAACATCTTTTGATCTCATCCGTAACTTATTTCTCATAGACAAGGGAATCTTCACCTTTAGTCAAACATATCATGGAAGGCAACTATAGCAACAATCCAATCTAAAACATACATCATATAAGCAATACTCATATAAAGCATACATACAATACTTCCTTGAATTGTCCTTGTTTCATCATAATCATTCTTCTTGGTTAGGGACTAGTTTCTCTTTTAAAACCTTGGAACACTATGAGATACTTCTTTAAGCACATGTTAATTCCTCTTTACTTTGAACACTACGAGATACTTCTTTAAGCATTTCTTAGTTCATTATTACTCTTTGAACACTACGAGATACTTCTTCAAGCATGTCTTAGTTCATTATTACTCTTGAACAATACGAGATACTTCTTCAAGAATGTCTTAGTTCATTTGATACGGACCTAGCCACGAGAATGGAACTCACTATCACCGGACCGTACATTTGATAAAAATTTAGGCAACAATATGCATTAGTACAGCTAGCATAATCATTCACATAGACATAATATAAGCATGTTCAACATAAGGCATAAGTCATAAGCATAAGAGGTAACAACATGGTCATAAGCATAATCAATATATCTAAATTATCATCATATAAGAGAAACACTTCATAAATAGCTTCAAGTCATACTTGTGCAATACATGGATAAGACCCCATAATCTCACCCATACTAAGTACCACTTTAGGCCATCATACGTACTTACCATCTTTTGATCTCATCCTTAGCTTATTTCACATAGACAAGTGAATCTTCACCTTTAGTCAAACATATCATGGAGGGCAACTGTAGCAACAATCTAATCTAAACATAAATCATATAAGCAATTCTCATATAAAGCATACATACAATACTTCCTTGAAGTATCCTTGTTTCATCATAATCATACTTCTTGGTTAAGGACTAGTCTCTCTTTTAAAACCTTGGAACACTATGAGATACTTCTTTAAGCACATGCTAGTTCCTCTTTACTTTGAACACTATGAGATACTTCTTTAAGCATGTCTTATTTCATTATTACTCTTGAACACTACGAGATACTTCTTCAAGCATGTTATAGTTCATTATTACTCTTGAACAATATGAGATACTTCTTCAAGCATGTCTTAGTTCATTGGATACAGAGATTGCTAGTAGAAACTCGGACTCCAATAGGTGAAGGCTTCCATCTCATGAGACCTACTTTGGGAAACTCGGACTCTACTATGTGAGAGTTCCCTTTTTTATTTGGAAGCCCGGAATCACCTAGGTGTGAGCCTTTATCTCATTGTCAATATCCACTCGGGGCCAAGCACACACCCCATAGGCTAGTTATTATGCCTTACTTAACTCATGTCGCATGGAAGGATGTCCTTGACAACCAATCCAAGTTTCATGTGATTCTATCACTTTATGCAGTCAAACATTCATAAGGTAGATTAGGTGGGTAAAGTCCCTCCACAACAATGCTATCTACTAGCCTACCATTCCCATATAGGCTTCACTCTCAAAGCCATTACATACATAATTCAACATATTAGCTTTACTCCCAAAGCCCTAGAAATCAACATTCATAACTACAATCCTTACTCTCAAAGCTTTACTTCTTAAGATCATCACCTATGCATAGATCACAAGACATTTTTAATCACATGCTTCATTCTTAAGCAATTCTAATCATATGTCATCATAAAGGCTCAATCTTAAACATTACTAATCATGATCCATCATATATACTCTAATCTAATTCAATTCATGTCTAGATGCTTTTACTCTCAAGCAATTACTATCCAAATCATCAATCTTAGAAGATTATCTCTAAACCCTCAATTTCTCCTTTCAAAGCATAAAACCCACTTACTTCAATTTCATCTTTCTAGACATGGTTTAGGCATGTAAACATGTAATTTCTTCCTAAAAACATGATTTACTACTAATTCAATCATAAACAATCATTATCCACTCAATTGGATCAACATTCATCATAAGACACAACATTCAAGAAACCCTAACTTGAATTGGGGGAATTCTAGGGGACTCCATGGATGGAAGAATCCATGGATCAATAAGCTATCATACCTTGGATACAAAGCCCTCAAAGCTTGGAATATTGGAGACTTGATCTAGCTTGACCCTTCTTCTTCTTCTTCTTTCTTAGAAAGAAATATTTGAGAGAGAATTGGGTCTCTTTTGGGATTGTGAAATAATGACTTAATTTGAGAGGTTAAAGGGTTAAAATAGCTTATATAGGTGTACTAAGTCTAGGCAAAACGACCCCACTCTAATCCAACTTAAACCGGAATTTCCAATTCTAGCCCTCACTTGGCAGCCCAATTTCAGGCCTCACGAGCCGTGGTCCTCATCATGATCATGCCATGAGGTCTTGGCCTCCACAAATTGAAGGCACCTTCACGAGCCTTTCCACGAGTCGTGGTCTTCACCACTGGCCGTGAAGTGGCTCGTGAAGGTGAACCACTTTGAGGCAGCATCATGGGAGCTACTGCCTTAGCCACCACGAGCCGTGGTGGTGGCCACGAAGTGGGCAGTGCTAGGAAATCTTGGGGCAACCTTGGCCCTTGTCTTGGGCCTTGCCCCTTGACCTTGGCTCTTGCCCCTTGCCTTGGCTCTTGTTGCCCTCACACCTAGCCCTAGTTGGCCTACTAAACTACAAGGTGTTACAATATCTCCCCCTTGGGAATATTCGTCCTCAAATGATGATTCTAAACACCTCTTAAAGAAAACGACTCTAGACTAGCAGCCCATCATGCATGCAACACAAGGAAGTAGGAACTACATTTATCAATCCATTATGCATGAAATATCATAACTAATCATGTCCAAGGAGGAACTACCATCTCCGAGCTAAAACATGCTCAACATACACTCATGGAGCCTATATGCAATCTATACTCAAAGCATACATCTAAGGAGGAACTCTCAACTCCGAGATAAGACATGTTCATCTATTAATCTCATGAAGTCTATAGGCAACTCATACTCAATGCAGTAAAACTTGAGGAAACCAATCATGTGAACTCATTTTCAAAATCACAAGCTTCCATGAACATGCATCATATAGGGAAATCATGGCAACATATAAACACACACGACTTTCCAAACAAGGAACTAACCATAAGGGACTCTCCCTCATAGTAATAATCTATGCCCAAACATTCTAAGGGAACTGGGGGTGTCGGATCTCGGACACACTCTTTTCTACGTAGAGACATGGAAAACCGGATGCACCGATGCCGACTCACTAGGCAAAGCTAACTCATAAGCACCCTAACCACATATCTCAATGTTTCTCATGGGCCTACAAAATGAGGACTAAGCTTCCCTTCCTACTAAACTCACTACACCCTTCATGGGTGGGTGGGATATTTCAAGTAAGACCAAGTCATTCACATTAGGAACACACAATGACCTTGCCATCAAGTCACACCATCTCCCCCTTGGGATGAAGCCTCAACGGACTTTCTAAGGACCATCTCTTCCAATTCTACTAAACACCGTACTCATAATGACCATACCTAAGATAAATCTTCAAAAGATAACTAACTCTTTGAAGTTGGTCAACACTTGAAACCTTCTCCCTCACCTTAACTAGGTGGTACATGCAGCCCTCAAAGTCAATCTTTAAGACTAGACATAATCCAAACTTTTGGCATAGACTTCCCCCTTCTACTCTCGGATAGACTCATTCGAGAACTAACAATTTGACTACACGGCTTCTATAATCACATAGGAGCATACTAGGAGTGCAACAAAACCATCACAAAGATAACAACAAAATCTAGCAAATCACAAACGTCTATTAAGAAACTACTAACATACCGGGATCCACATCGGGAGCACACTCATGGTCACTTCTAGCTTGAAGTGCATAAAACCTATTCTTCTTAGGGGCATTCACATTCAAACCACTAGGAGAAGCTTGCTTGTCCTCTCTTCTCTTAGCCTTAATCTTAGGAGAAAGACCTTATAGAGTTAAACTCTATCGCACGACTTAGAGAAATGAAGAAGTGAGATTTCCTAATCATCTAATAGCTTCCCATTCATAAATGTGGCACGCGTCACACACAAGGCACTACTAGACATGGTTTTGAGACATCCTAGAATCATTCTAAACCTTGTGCTCTGATTACCAAGTTTGTCACGACCCAAGGGTACACCCAAAATGTAACATGGCGTACAAGACCCCAAGAGGCCTCATACAAGCCACTTAGCATATCATAACATACAGTAAATAGAATTGATGTGGAAATTTAAAATATTTTCCATACAATTGATGTCTTTTATAAAAATGAGCGAAAGTCTATAACACTTGACTCAAACACTCTAGTACATGAAAATATTTGGGACGCAGCCCATACAATAGTTCTAACATAAAATGAAAAGACAGAAAGGAAAGGAGATCAAATCCGCGATGCTATGAGGACACACCAAGTCTTCAATCCTTGCTCTACTAGGGACCTAGCCACGGGAATGGAACTCAATGTCACCGGACACTACATTTGATGAGAGTGTAGGCAAGAGTATGCGTTAGTACAATCAAGTACTAAATATGATAGCTAGCATAATCATCAACATAGAAATAATATAAGCATTAGTCAACATAAGGCATATGCCATAAGCATAAGAGATAAAACCATTTTCGTAGGCATAATCAATGCATCAAAATCATCATCATATAAGAGAAACACTTCATAAGTAGCTTCAAGTCATACTTGTGCAATGCATGGATAAGACCCCATAATCTCACCCATACTAATACCACTTTAGGCCATCATACATACTTAGCATCTTTTGATCTCATCCTTAGCTTATTTCTCATAGACAACAGAATCTTCACCTTTAGTCAAACATATCATGGAAGGCAACTATAGCAACAATCCAATCTACAAGCATACTTCTTTGTTAGGGACTAGTCCCTCTTTTAAAACCATGGAACACAACGAGATACTTCTATAAGCACATCTTAGTTTCTCTTTACTTTGAACACTACGAGATACTTCTTTAAGCATGTCTTAGTTCATTATTACTCTTGAACATTACGAGATACTTCTTCAAGCATGTCTTAGTTCATTATTACTCTTGAACAATACGAGATACTTCTTCAAGCATGTCTTAGTTCGTTGGATATGAAGATTGCTACAAGAAACCTGGACTCCACTAGGTGAAAGCTTCCATCTCATGAGACCTACTTTGGGAAACTCGAACTCTACTATGTGAGAGTTCCCCTTTTTATTTGGAAGCCCGGACTCAACTAGGTGTGATTCTCCATCTCATTGTCAATATCCACTCGGGGCCAAGCATACACCTCATAGGCTAGTTATTAAGCCTTACTTAACTCATGTCTCATGGAAGGATATCCTTGACAGCCAATCCAAGTTTCATGTGATTCTATCACTTTATCCATTCAAACATTCATAAGGTAGATTATCTGGGCAGAGTCCTTCCACAACAATGTTATCTACTAGCCTACCATTCTCATATCGGCTTCACTCTCAAAGCCATTACATACATAATTCAACATATTAACTTTACTCGCAAAGCCCTACAAATCAACATTCATAACTACAAGCCATACTCTCAAAGCTTTACTTCTTAAGATCATCACCTATGCCTAGATCACAAGACATTCTAATCACATTCTTCATTCTTAAGCAATTCTAATCATATGTCATGATAAAGGCTCACACTACATGAAAAAGCCTTATTTAAGACCAGAGTTTTGTGACGGATAAAAAATCTAGTCCCTAAATGTATATCTAAACGGACTATATGTGTTTTTGGTCCCTAATTCTCGATTTTATAGCAAAGGGACTAAATGTGGTCCCTAAAATGATGAGAAACTTGTCCCTATACTCCAAACTAAATGGGACAGAGCATCACTTTACAAATTTGACTCTTAAAAAGAGTGAGATAAATAAAGAAAAAACTAAATCAAAGTAAACTTGAAGGGTAAAAACTTACTTGATGTCTGAAAACCCTAATCAACACCATCTCTCAGATGAGCAATTTCAACAACGCTCTTCTGAGATTCTCCACAAACCTCTAGTTCCTCATGCCGCCATCCTCCCTTCTACTTTTGATCTTTTTCATAGAAATTTCATGGTCGAGTTTGGAGCTATGTACAGACACCATTGATCTCTTTGGATCTCTCTGTTTGGTTAGATTTTTTGTTTATATCCAGCTTGATTTTTTCCTTTTATATTGTGTTTTTGCCTCATAGTTTTGTTACACAATGATCTTTGAGAGGAGTAAAATGATATTCCATATTAAAATTATTTTAGATTAAGTTTCCTCTTTTCAAATGGTATTGATTCCTGAATTAGGGTTATCTTTGCTATTAAGATCTTGATTTTTCAAGTGAGAATTATTTTATGAGTTAGGGTTATCTTTGAGATTATGATATTGATATTGAAGTGGGTATACATGTTAAGTGTATCAGAGAGATTAAACATTTTCAATTTACTCTACTCATTTTTTTATTTATGTTGTTATTGAAAGTTTAGTGCTCTGGCACTTACAGTGTGATTATATGTTTTGCACATGTTGTAGCATTGTTATCTAGAGAAATTGATAGATGATTTATTTGAGCTCTAAGAATTTGGTAAGGTGGGGTTCAACATTATCAAGGATATTGTGGGAGCTTGCACAAAAAAATTGCATTGTCCACGTGATAAATTTGTACACATAAGTACACAAATAGAGTTGTGTTTTATATGCATGAATATTGTTGATTAACTTGCTTCAATATGTATTTCACAAATTACTTTGGTCTTAAGCTAGGATGGCAGCCACGCTGAATCTGAAGAAACCACAGTTTAGTTGCACCTTACTTAAACAAAGATGTGTCAATATTCCTTGTATTCTTGATTATACTAGAACTTTAGCTTATTCAATCTACAAATACTTGCTGAAAATTTAATGGGATAATTTTTTGACGATTTTTCGAGCAAATAGAAAGAGCTCCCATAGAAAATTGCAGAAATGTTTTGGTCTGTTAAGAATATCAAATAATTGCATCCATCTAGTTATCCCATCTGTGTTCCATTGGTTATTTGATTAGAACTCCTACATCATATACTTTTCATTTAACATTGATTATTTGTACATAGATTACCTTTTACTCTTTCCTGCAGTTGAATAGAATGTGTTCCGTTATTAATCCAGGAAAGTTATGTTTCTAAATATGTCATATATGTTTAGGTACCACTTATGGTGCCAGTCTGTGCAAGCAGATTAAGAAAATGGAGGTTAGCCAACATAGCAAGTACTTCTGCGAGTTTTGTGGAAAGGTATGTTTTTTTGGTCTTTTGGATAAATTAGCAGCTATATGCACAACAGAATTTCACCATCTCCTGAATGCCTTTCTGCTCTACTTGGTTTGTCTTATATAAATGTGATCTGAAGATATACTTGTCAGCATGAGCAGTATGCAGTGAAGAGGAAAGCAAGAAGTGCTTATCCATTGAAGTAATAATTTATTCCCTTACCTATATATTTCTCTTCAATTTTCCGTGTGAGTATCTGATTCATCTTTTTCTTCAATAGCACTGCAAGTGCTGTGACAGTTAGGAGCACAATCCGAAGATTGAGGGAGCAAACTGAGAGTTAGAGCAATCATCAATCAGCCTTTTTGTTTATCTACTTATGACGAGTCTGTGGAATTTTTAGATCAGATATGTTTTTCAATTATAAGACCATTTTGATGTTTGTGAACACACTCGATTTAGTCATTTAAATACGTTGGGGAAATTGATCTTTTCTGAGAAAGTTACTATCATTTCCAACTCTTCTTGCAATGATCTTTTGAGTTTGCAGATTAGCTTCTATTTTGATTTGACAATTTCTTTGTGTTCATTCAGGAGTATAAATATTTGGATGAATATGAGGAGGAAGGTGAAGAGCAAGAAGAAGATGTGTGTGGTAAAGAGGAATATAAGGAGGAAAAAACCAAACAACTTCCAAAAGAGTTATTGGAGTACCTGCAGATCAGATAAATGACTGAAAAAGATATCGGAAAACAGAGGAAGACAAGAAATTAAGAAGGCATCGCTAAGGGACAAGTGAGTGCTACTAATGTGTATCTGTTTTTTAAAATTCTTGTCGTTTTTTTAATCCAAATAATTCATCATGTCAATAAAATCAATCTACTACAATGAATTTTCAATAATATCCAACACTTGGCTTTATTCATAACTTAGAAAATACATTTGATCAATACACTAATGTTGTCTTCTCAAGTTGCCAAAAGTAGGATGTCAAACTAGTTGGTCATATGAAGATTTCCAGAAGCAAAAGGTCACTACAAAACTAATGATATTAACCTGTACACATTTAAGTCAACCATAAACTTAATTGACTTAAGGTTCTGAAATTTTTCAATTAACTGGAGCATTGAAAATATAGCAAGAATGCGTAAGGATTATGTTTCTTTGAGAAGATAGCCCAGAAGGGTGTCCATCAATGCAACATTTTCTCTTATGTTCTTGCTGAAGCTTGTTATTTTACTGCATAATAGAAATTTTCTCCTCTGTCAGCTTTCAAATTAGTGCCTTTGTCCAATGAGTTGTCTTGCTGAGCATTATATGACCTTGAAATATTATTAAGCTCGGATATATTTACAGCTCTGTTTTCGGATACTAAAGTCCTAGGAGAAGAACCTTCCCCAGACCCCTCCCTTATAGGCCACACTTGAGGGGAACATAAATCACTTTCAATTTGCAGTCCTCCACATAATTCCCCGACTCCTTAATGAACATCTCAGGAGTAATGTCCTTTGCAATAGTTCTAGGGCTTGCAGCAACACTTTGAAGCAAGAATTTATCCTTGCATTGCATGACTGGTTGAGCCTCTTTCGGCGGTTGCATTCTAATTATGACATCGCTGGAAGAGTGAGGCATGACAATTCAAGTGTTGGTCTTCACACAATACTTTTTTGGATTTTTGGTCTTCACCTTGAAAGCAATATAATTATCGAAATTGTTGTTCTTGATATCATTGTTGCACTTCAATAGCACCACACTATCTAGACTCTACTTGTGTGATTACACTAAATTTGTTGTTGTATCGTTGCTAAAGTTTTAGCAGTAAATTTTCAAATCATTGATCGCCAGGTACTCACTTGAATTTGGGGCATGTATTATGCAGGATAAGAAGTTGATTGACTATATCCCAGCACAATGAATCCAAAGAAATGATTCCTTATATTGTTAATTACTATTATGAAAATACATCAAGTTCAGATTTTCTTTTTGAGGATCAACATCATTTGACTTCAGTTATTGGACATGAACATCAAGGTTCTGCGCGTACTCAAGTTGTTATATAAGGTATTCTTATTAAAAAATTTATGTTCCTAGTTCTGAATTATTGTGAGTACGACCAGCTTAATGGACTTGTGAGAAAAGAAGACTTAAAAGACCTACTTTATGAGTTCTGTTGTGAGTTGTGATTAAGTTTTTAGGTTCCTAAGCCGAGCATGGCAAAGGACTCTCCAAAGAGAAGATAGCCTTCTAACAATATTTTGAATGACTTTGAAGTGTTTGGTTGTGCACATAATTTCTTATTTCTTATCAACACTAAAATATATTGTGTGATTTGGTTGTGCACATAATTTTTTTTCTAAACAAATTTATTTTGTACGTTTTACAGGATTTGGAGATCCGTTTACAAGTCAAGATGAAAGTTGGAATACTTTGAAAAAATTGACAAATTGCTATCTTTTTTTAAGGGTTTTTTGGCAACACATTATATTATATTATAGTTAGAAATGTTAGTTTTTTTTGGTGAATGAGTTGTGTAATAGTCTTGTGAGTATATTTCTGTAAACAGTATTGTTTGTGGGATGTTAATCAATACTTTTAATTAAAATTCTCTAGATGCATTTAGTTATCTATATTATCTAAGAGAGCCATGATAGGAACAAGTAAGTGTTATTTATGTGCCACATTTTCTGGCCATAAATCATCTTTAATATCGGATAATAAATAAATAATTTTTTAATACAACTTTAGGGACCAACATTGTGTGAGTCCTTAAAACTATTTAAGGAATAGATTTTTGGTCGTGATAACCTTTTAAGGACTAGAGAAGTTCGTCGTGAAATTTTAAGGTGCCAATTGATTATTGTATTTAAGGACCAGAATTATGGTCTCTAAAAGAGTTTTAGGGACTAGAACATTATCCGGTCGCGAAATAGTTTTAAGGACTGGCACCTAAATCTCATCTCTATTGACCTTTAGCGACGGAACCTTTTAGGACGGTTGGCGACCAGATTTTTCTCATCGCTAGTGACATTTAGAGACCAGAATTAGACCTTTTGGGACCATATTTCTCGTCCCTAGTGACTCTTTTTCTTGGAGTGGGAGGACTCAATTATTTTGTGTTCTTAGTTTTGTTTTATTAGGGTGTTGAGGGGTCTGTCCCAACATCCATCTCAGTATTTTAGAGGCTTCATAGACAGTTAGTCAGTTAGTTTTGAGTCTCTCATCTATGTATATATGTAAATATTC
>JAJONS010045255.1:0-20470 GCA_029582315.1 Solanum tarnii x Solanum tuberosum | reverse complement strand
CCTTATCCCAAAAAATATAAAAGGACAATAGAATAAAGAAAAAGATAATAATTTTTTCAATTAAAAAATAATATATAATACGTGGCAAGGCGAGTACATTCACTTTCTAACACAAATCTGGGTGTGACCTTTTAGGGGGCTATATATTCCATTTTAAAAATGTATAGGGCGGGTAATAAGACCTCCGTGAAGTATAAGTATGTAGTTGAAAATTCGGTAATAGATTAAGGGGACATTTGACTATTTTCTCTATATTATTTTATGTAAGATAGAAAATGGAACAACTATAACATAAACAACTAAAATTTTCATAATTAATATTTACGTAAAATTACATAGTCATTTTATAAGAACTAATGTAGGATTAAAGTGGGGCTCCAGAAAACTACAAATGAGTAATATCGGGAACTTAAGAAAAGATTATTGCCCAGGTCCAATACCCACCTCTCATATAAAATGTCTAGCTTAAACCAGTAAGCTAAGTACTTATTATGTACTTATTCTCTTTTCTTAAATAGTAATAATATATGAAGATCCTAGTAAAGTTATTTATATTATTAATAAAATTGCTCATGTTAGATTAGTTATTTCATAAAATCATTATAGAAGAAGCTAGCATCCTCTTAGCATTAGTGTAGAATAGGAAAGTCGATCATTTATTCTATGTGCTAAGCTCCTAGGTGTTCAATGGAAAGGCTACCTAGCATAAAGGCGCATACTTTAGAAAAGTCTCCCAATACTAAAATACTCACTCTTATTAAAAAGGAGAATAAATAATAAAACTTCTTTGAATAAAAATTAATTGCACCACTCGCTTGAGAAATAAATGATGAGTTCTTTTCTTTTTTAAAAAATGCGAATTATTTGCTTATTTTATATTAAGGAAATAACTATTTTTGAACTAGTTTTGTACGATGTAAAATATACTTTTTTTCATATTTAATTGGTCAAAGTATTTTAAAAATATATTTTTCTCTAGAAAAACAATTTTTTAAGGAATGGGAAAACTTTACAAGTAGTAATCTCAGTGCCCATTTAGATTAGTTTATTTTAAGTACTTTTAAGTCAAAATAATTTTTAAACAGTTTTGAAGTGTTTGAATAAAAACATAGTAATGAAAACCAGCTGCCGGCTAAATCCTAGCAAAGCCTTATTTTTTTGTGGTGGTTGTCACACCCCTATCTTCCCTCAAAATTATGTTTTGAAAAAGAGTTTTTCCAATTAAAGTGACATTTTGAAAAGTGATTATTGTATTATTCAGAGCGCCACTTGAAATTGAGTTTTGGTGTTTCAAGTTACCTTATTTAAATCCATAATGAAAAGAAAATTTGACTATTTATTTTATTGGTCTGTGAACTAGAAATTTGGGTAAGGAATTCTGTTGATCGAGGGAAAGGTATAAGGCACCCCTCGAGCCCCGTAGTTCTAGCACGATCGCTTTATTGACTATATGTGACTTAAAGTCATTTTGAATTATATTTTTGGATATATAATTATTATGACTTAAAAAAAACATATTACCACCCCTCTTTGATTTATTATAATCATATTTAAAATTGACTGATTTTATTAATGTATGTCCATTAATTAAAAATATGTATAATTAAGCGCATAAAATCATTCAGACAAAATAAAGTAAAGTTAAGAGAAGGTCATTTACAAATTTGAATCTTGAAACGTCCCTAATTTTTTTTCTTTTCCTTTTTTTTCGCATGTATCTGTGTTTTTTTTTATGTTATTATGGGTAGAATATGTATAGGTATATCTAGTTGTTATGAATTAGGATTGTTTTGTTTTTGGTTAGATTTAAAATAGGAGATAAAATTTTATGAGATTCGGTATTAGTTTCAGCAAGGAAATCTAAAGAGATTAGGACTATTTTTTAGGAAGATTTTTCCTCTTATTTTTAATTTTTTTTCTTTTTTTTTCTTTCTTTTGCACGTCTTATTTTATTACTTTTATATATATTTTTTTGTTTTTTTTATTCTGTTTCTCTTTTCTTATTTTATTTTTAATTATGTTTTTTCACGTTTTTTAACGTTCTGTTTCATTCTTCTTTTCTCTTTTTTTTTTGGTTCATTATCTTTATTTTATTTTTTGTTCTGCACGTTCTGTTCTCTTTTTTAATTTTGTTTTTATTTCTTTCTTTTCTTCTTATGTTTTTCTCCCTTTTTTTCTTGATCCTATCAATCTTCCTCTTTATTTGTTTTTTTTTTGGCCATGAATCTCTAAATAAAATTCATATCTCCTCTTAATTATATACTTAACAATCTCAATTAAAGTAATAATCTTCCTATAATTATTCTCAAGGCAAAATATTTTATCAAAATTTAGGGATAAGGCACAAGTAACCCCCTAGACTATGACCGAAATTCCACAGACACACCTTAACTAAACTAAGGTCCTATTACCCCCATGAACTTATTTTTTTTGTAATTTTGTACACCTTTTGTCTTACGTGGCACACTCCGTGACTCTACGCAATTGAAGCGCGTGAGAGATATTGGATGCCACGTAAGCCAAAAAGGTGCACAAAATTAAAAAAAAAAAATGGGTTCAGGGGGTAATAGGATCTTAATTTAGTTAAGGTGTGTATCTGGGATTTCGGTCATAGTCTAGGAGGGTACTTCTACCTTTTCCCCAAAATTTAATTAAAAGAACTAAAACATATTCCAGATAGCTTCTAAACCACTAATTAATTAAGCTTTAATTTATATCCTCATCTAACAAATCTACAAAAAATTCAACAAGATTTTCTTAAGCGAAGGCCAGGCTCAAAGAAATACTAACTATCCAAATTTAATAATTAAATATCATGAAACCGACTTCAATATAAATTGTAAACTGCATCTAAAGAGCATAATATAATAATAATAATAATAATAATAATAATAATAAATAAATAAATAAATAAAAATAAAATATAATACATCTTTATTTATTTATTTTTCTTAGCACGAAGCTTCTCCAGCTGCATTTTCCTAAGCATTCGTAATTCTAAAAATAACTCACAACACACATCACAAACCGATATTACATAATAATAACATGCGATTCGAAGAACTTCATATTATTGGAATCAAATTTTCGTACAAGAATTCCATTTAAATCATGCGTGAATTTAGAGTTACCTCTTCGTGAAAATTGATTCACCATAAAAACAACTACCAAGATCTACTAATTTCCAAAGTTAATAACTGTGAATTAACTTTAAAGAGCCACGAATTCGAAACCTTGAGTAAAACCTCGAACGTTGACTTAATTCTCAAAAATAAAACTAACTCTTATCTTTTTCTCTCTGTGTTTATCTCTCTATCGTCTCTGTTTTTCTGTGTGTCTTTTTCTTCTACTGTACGTGTGTTTATATAATATTTTTGGGTATGAGTGTAGTGCTAATTAAAAGGAATGTGAGGGAGTGGGGAGTGAAATTTAGTTGAGAATTTTTAGGGTGAGATAAAGGAAGAAAATAAAATAAAAATAATTATATAATATTAATTAAAAAAACAAACCAAAAAGAAAGAAGGAAGAGGAAATTTTGGGACGTGGAAAAAAATTGCGCAACAGAAAAAAAACTAAATGGGAGGAGAATTTTTAGGAAAAATAAATTATGGGAGTTTGAGGTGATTAGGATAAAGGGTAAGGTAATTTGAATATTTTAGGACTCTTTTAGGGATTTATTTATATAGATTTACTGTCCTCAAATGCTTACTTTGTGCCAAGATATAAAACCCTTGATTTCCAGGTATATGGATTGAGGAACAAAACAAGGACACTAAGTTGCAAAAAGGAACAAAGCGAGCTGAAAGAATGAAGAAAAGAAAGCCTGGTGATCGCCTAAAGTTCCTGTGTGCCAAGCTCTGAGGGAAGAAATCAAGTTGGCGAGAGAAAGGAGCAGTCGGCGAATCACCGAGTGGTTCCGCGATGCAGTGCTAGATCGCCCAAAGTAACAGACCTTGAGGATGCTGAATGTCAAGGAAAAGGGCGATGAAAGTGCCCAAAGGCCAGCTCGCCGAGTGATTTGGCGAGCCCGACTTATTTCACCGAGTGACTCTTCACAGCACATTTTTGGCGACTATAAATACATTTTGAACATTTAGTTTAGCATCAATTAGTATCTTAGCTCATATATTTTTATTCTATTATTGAGTTTTGAACTGGTGAGACAATTTTCTCTAGTTTTTCCTAAGCTTTGAAGAATTGAAGTTTTTCACTTTTGCGAAATTGGAATTGGGTCTTTGAGATTCTTCGAATTGGAGTATTGTAAGGATGAATCTACACTTACCCAGTTGATGGATAATCAATTTGGTAACTGTTTTTATCTTTTTATAATGTCTAGCAAAAATCCCAATTCTTGGGGTGTGATTATGTGATTATGGGCTTGCTAATTGTTAGTTTAAATGCTATTTAGAAGTGAGTTCAATCATTAATTGTGTTTAACTTAAGAATTGTAGTTGCAAATGCAGTTCTACCTTTGTGTTTTTGGCTTGCTCGAGAGAGATGTTTTAAAACTAAAGTTATTGATTGATGGTTTGTGAGTATTGGGTTGACCTAGGTTAAACTTGAGAGAGTAAATCCTAAACCCAATTCTACACATTCAGCTCGAGAGAGTTAATGGACTAAGGTGTGGGTTGTTCTTATTTTGCATTCTTGTTGATGTTCGAGAGAAATCAACTTGATACAGGGTAAATTGTTCGAGAAAAAGTTTATCTCCTCTATTGCCTAGCTTACTCACTAATATCTAGCAATTTTCTAATAGTTGCAATTACCCATTTGTCTATATTAGCCTGTAATCGAATCACATCCCAAGAACATGTCTCTTTATTGTTATTTCGTATTGTTTGTTGCTGTTTGTAGTTGATAATTTCAAAACCAAAACCCCCAATTTGACATTCGTGTCACCCCTGATTTGAATGATGTCTTTATTCGATAATTTTTATTCCTATGACTAATTTGATCATGTTCATACTTCCCTATTGAATCTTAAACATGTACTACTCCTTGTGGGATTCGACCTCAACTCATTTAGTTGGGTTTTATATTGATTAACGACCGTTGACGCTTAGAATTGGATGAAGTGCCTTCGAAACGTTATTAATCAGTCCGTAGGTCGAGGTCCAGTAATCAAGTCTCTAACCACCAAACCACGCTTGACCAGGATGGACCGTAGGTCCATGCACGTTCTGTTAGTCGTGGTCTCGTGGGTCAGGCTTGGAGGGTTATTTTAGGGGCGTATGGGTCTTTTAGGGTTTTAATTAAATCAATGTGGTATCGTTTTGCCTAAGTCTAGAACACCTATATAAGTATTCTTAACCCCCAAAAGCCCCTCATTCAAGTCATTCTCTCAAATCCCAAAAGAATTCCCAAAACTCCTCTAAAAAGTCTATGTGTAGAAGTTTGAAGAAGAAGGAAGAAATTGAAGCTAGGTCAAGTTCAAGTCTCCAATCTTCAAGCTTGTGAGGGCTGTATAATCAAGGTATGATAGCTTTTCATCCATGGATCTCTTCCATCCATGGAGTCCCCTAGAATTACCCCAATTTGATGAAGAATTCCCCAATTCTAGTTAGGGTTTCTTCCAATGTTGTGGGTTATGATGATTGTTGAACCAATTGAGTGGATTGTGATGGTTTGTGATAGAATTAATAGAATTACATGTTTTTAGAGTGAAATTACATGTACCCATGCCTATTCCATGAATCTTACATAGAATTGATATAGTTGGATTGACATGAACGGAAACTTTGTGGGTTTAGACTTGTCCTTACAGGATTAATGAATTATGATTAGAATTGCTTGAGAATAAAGCATAGATGATGATCTTTAGATCTAGGGCTTTGAGAGTAAAGCTTATGCTATGAATTGTTGGTAATTGATGTTATTGTTGAGGATAGGATACTTCCCACATGAATTGCTTAATCATGAATGTATGAAAGTGAAAGGTTTACTAACATGAATGATTCTAGGTTGATAGCTCACCTAAAATGAATCTAGACTAAAAGATTATGTAATTGATGAGGCTAGAGGCGATTAGCCTTGACTTCTATATGAAAGGATATGAGGTGATTCCCATACTCTTAGAATTGAACAAGAGGTGAGTCCCCACGTTCCTATTATGATGAGTGTACATGGAGGAGAGTACCCATGCTCTTTATGAAATGACGTGGAGGCGAGTACCCGTGTCATATGATAAGATTGTGGAGGCGAGTGCCCATGATCTAAAAGTAAGTAAGGCAAGAGGCGAATACACCTTAGCATTTGAAAGTTAGGCAAAGAGGCGAATCGCCATGTCAATAGAAGTAGGTATAAATTATGTGAATTATCTTATGAAGAATGAATAACTTATTGTCGCTTAATATGCCTTCCATGAGGTGAGTTGAATAGAGGTAGATGACCCAAGTCTTGACTAAGGATGAGTAAGGTTGCTTGAGAAGTATTCCTTTATTCTTATTATGATATTGATTTATGTGTATTGATTATGCTTATGGTTTGTATTGACTAACAATGATGTTTATTTTGTTTATGCTAGCTATCATATTTAGTACATGATTTTACTAACGCATACTCTTGCCTACATTCTTATCAAATGTAGGGTCCGGCGACAGCTTCTCACACTTGTGGCTAGCTTCATTGTTGATCAAGGAAGTGAAAATTTGGTGAGTCCTCATTGTGTTCGAGGATGTGATCACCACTTTCTTTTACGTCTTTCTTTTATGTCTTGGACTATTGTATGGGTTGTGACCCAAGACTTTATTCATGTTGGTTAGATGGTTTGAGACTATGGTATTAGACTTCCGCTCGTTTTATAAAAGAATTTGATTGTGTTGAAATGTTTTAAATTCCCACTCATTTCTATTACTTTATGTTATGATATGCTAAGTGGCTTGTGTGGGGCCTCTCGGGGTCTTATACGCTGTGTTACATCTAGGGGGTACCCCTGGGTCGTGACAGACTTGGTAATCAAAGCATAAGGCTTATAATGGTTCTAGGATGTGTCAAACCACGTCAAGTAGAGTCTTGTTCATAAGTGTGAGGTGTGCCACCTTTATGAATGAGAGGCTGCTAAATATTTAGGAAACTTCACTTCTTCATATCTCTAAGTCGTGGTTTTGAGTTTAACTCTATAAGGTCTTTCTCCTAATCCTTACCCGATGGTTTTCAGGATATGACTACAAGAAGGGCTAATGCTAGAAGGACTGAGGGAGACAATGTGGGTCAAGAAGTTCCTCCCAAAGCTCCTCCTCAAGTTACGATTGATCCTTTGACTGACAATGTAACCAATGCGGAGTTTAGGTCGGTTGTCCAAGTGTTGGCTCAAGCCGTGACGGCCCAAGCCAATAGAGAGGTGGTAAACCCCGTGAACCCAAATGTGGGTACATCGGCGACAAGAGTGAGGGACTTTACAAGGATGAACCCTCCATAATTTTATGGCTCCAAAGTTGAGGAAGACCCTCAAGAATTTATCGACGAGGTCTACAAGATACTTGCTATTATGGGAGTGACACCGGTAGAGAAGGCAGAATTGGCCACTTATCAACTCAAAGGGGTTGCTCAGATTTGGTTTAATCAATGGAAAGAGGCAAGGCCGAAAAAAGCGAGTCCCTAGAATGGGAAAGGTTCAAAAGTGCTTTTCTTGATAGGTTCTTTCCTCTTGAGATGAGAGAAGCCAAGGTGCTTGAGTTCATCAACCTTCGGCAAGGAAATATGAGTGTAAGGGAATATGCTTTTAGGTTCACTCAACTATCTAAATATGATCCTTCTATTATGGCGGACCGTAGGACCAAGATGAGTAAGTTTGTGTCGGGTGTGTCCGACTTGGTATTCAAAGAATGCCACACCACTATGCTTGTTCATGATATGGACATTTCTTGCCTAATGGTGCATGCCCAACAAATTGAGAAAGAAAATCTCAAGGAAAGATCTAGGGAAGCAAAAAAGGGCAAGAATGGATGTTGGTAACTTTTCACATTCTAGGTCTGGTGGACGGGGCCGTTCAATGTTCCGGAAAAGGTTCTCCGAGCAAGGTTCTTAAAATGCTCCTCCAAGGTCTAACAATGAAATAGTGTCTAACCCTAAACCTCAAGGAGACGGTAGTAGATCCTCGATGCCTACTTGTGCTAAGTATGGAAGGAATCACGAGGGTAAGTGTCTAGCGGGCTCTAATGCTTGATTTGGGTGTGGTAAGATGGATCACAAGATAAGGAATTATCCTTTGGTTGCTTAGAATGAGGGAGATAATCTTCGTAGGGCTCAACCCAACCCCTCATCCGGTCCTAGTGGTTCGGGTGCGAATGCTCCTAAGCAAAACCGATTCTATGCTCTTCAGACTAGAGGTGATCAAGAGAGTTCCCTGGATGTGGTGACCGGTATGTTAAAAGTCTTTCAAATAGATGTTTATGCTTTGCTTGATCCCAGTGCTACTTTGTCCTTTTTGACTCCTTATGTGGCCATGAGGCTTGATGTGCTTCCCGATGTGCTATTAGAACCTTTTTCTGTCTCTACCCTTGTTGGTGATTCTGTTCTGGCTAAGAGGGTCTATAGGGTATGTCCCGTTTCCTTGTCCCATAGAGTTACTCTTGTTGACTTAGTAGAACTTGATATACTAGACTTTGATATCAGACTTTGGATTGATTGTTTGCATTCATATTATGCTTCTATAGATTGTACTCGGGTAGTCAAATTTCAGTTTCCAAATGAGCCTATCCTAGAGTGGAAGGGGGGAAATTCTAGGCCTAAGAGTCGGGTTGTCTCTTGTCTAAAACTAGAAAGATGATCTCTAAGGATTGCATCTACCATATAGTTAGGGTGAGGGATGTAGATTCTGAAACCCCTTCCCTTGAGTCGGTCCTGGTCGTTAATGAGTTTCCAAAAGTATTTCCCGATGATTTGCCTGGTATTCCTCCCGAAAGGGAAATAGACTTCGGTATTGACCTAGTCCCCGATACACAACCTATCTCTATTCCTCCTTATAGAATGGCTCCGGTTGAACTTAAGGAGTTGAAAGAACAATTGAAGGATCTATTGGATTAAGGTTTCATCTGACCGAGTATCTCTCCATGGGGTGCTCTGGTTTTGTTTGTTGAGAAAAAAAATGGTTCCCTCCGAATGTGTATCGATTATCGACATTTGAACAAGGTGACAATTAAGAACAAGTATCCTCTCCCAAGGATTGATGATTTGTTTGACCAACTTCAAGGTGCAAGTTATTTCTCTAAGATTAATCTCCGATCGGGTTATCACCAATTGAGGGTGAAAGATGACGACATACCGAAGACGACTTTCCGAACTCGGTATGGTCATTATGAATTTCTAGTAATGTCATTTGGTTTGACTAACGCTCCGACGGCGTTAATGGACTTGATGAATAGAGTGTTCAGACAATATCTTGACATGTTTGTGATCGCATTTATCGATGATACTTTGATCTACTCAAGAAGTGAGAATGAGCATATTGATCATTTAAGGATCGTATTGCTAATCCTTAAGGACCAACAACTTTTTGCAAAGTTTAGCAAATGTGAATTTTGGTTAAGGTTCGTAGCTTTCCTTGGTCATTTGTGTCCAACAAGGGTATTGAGGTAGATCCTAAGAAGACAGATGCGGTCAAGAGTTGGCCTAGACCTCTATCACCTTCAGATATTATAAGCTTTTTGGGTTTAGCCGGTTATTATAGAAGGTTTGTTGAAGGTTTCTCTTCAATTGCCTCTCCTTTGACTACTTTGACTCAAAAAGAAGGCTAAGTTCATATGGTCGGAAGCGTGTGAGAAAAGTTGTTGAAGGATAGACTTAGTTCCCCACTGGTGTTGACCTTACCGGAAGGGACGGATGGTTTTGTGGTTTATTGTGATGCCTCAAGAATCGGTCTAGGTTGTGTGCTAATGCAAAATGGGAAGGTTATTGCCTATGACTCAAGGCAACTTAAAGTTCATGAGAAGCATTATCCTACTCATGACCTTGAGTTAGGGACAGTTGTATTTGCTTTAAAGATTTGAAGACACAATTTGTACGGAGTTCATGTTGATGTGTTTACCGATCATAAGAGCTTGCAATATGTGTTTAGTCAGAAAGACTTGAATCTTCGCCAAAGAAGGTGGCTTGAGTTATTGCAGGATTATGACATGAGTGTTCTTTAGCACCTCGTCAAAGCTAATGTAGTAGCGGATGCTCTTAGTAGGTTGTCTATGGGTAGTGTTGCTCACATCGATGATAATAAGAAAGACACTACAAAAAAGTGTGAATTACATGGGGATTTTCCTGGGGATTAGTATGAAAATCCGTAGGTATTTTCCTGCAAATTTTCATACTAATTCTCAGGAGAATCCCAATAAAATTCACACTTTTCTTTTAATGAGAATTGGTACGAGATGTACATAGATTGGCTCGTTTGGGTGTTAGGTTAAAGGACTCTACCAAGGGTGGTGTCATGGTTCATAATGGCTCTAAATCATCTTTTGTGAGTGATGTGAAAGCTAAGCAATGCCTAGATTCGATCTTGGTAGAATTGAAAGAAGTGGTACTCAAGAAGTCCGTTGAGGCTTTCTCCCAAGGGGGAGATGGGGTACTTAGATACCAAGGTCGTTTATGTGTTCCAAATGTTGATGATTTAAGGGAACAAGTTTTGGCAGAAGCCCATAGTTCTCGATATTCCATTCACCCGGGAGCCACCAAGATGTACCGTGACTTGGGGGAAGTCTATTGGTGGAATGGGATGAAGAAGGACATTGTGAGATTGTGGCTAAGTGTCCAATTGCCAACAAGTGAAGGTTGAGCATCAGAAACTGGGAGGTTTATCCCAAGATATTAGCATTCTTACTTGGAGGTAAGAAAATTTGAATATGGACTTCATAGTAGGGTTGCCACGAACTTGGTGCCAATATGATTCGATTTCTCATAGTAGACCGAATGACGAAATCGGTCCATCTCATTCCCATCAAGGTTTCTTATATGGCGGAAGACTATGCCAAATTGTATTTGAGGGAAATGGTAAGATTGCATGGTGTGCCTTTGTCCATTATCTCCGATAGAGGTACTAGGTTTACTTATCAGTTCTGGAAGTCATTCCGAAAGGTCTTGGCACAAAAGTGAATCTTAGTACGACTTTTCACCCAAAAATCGATGGGCAAGCGGAGCGGACGATCCAAACTTTAGAGGATATGTTGAGAGTATGTGTCATCAATTTCAAGGGAAGTTGGTATGATCATTTTTCATTGATAGAGTTCGCCTATAATAACAGTTACCATTCTAGTATTGGTATGGCCCCCTTTGAAGCTCTTTATGGTAGGAGGTGTAGGTCTTCTATAGGGTGGTTTGAAGTGGGTGAGGCTGCCTTGATCGGAACCTAGCTAGTTCATGAGGCAATGGAAAAGGTCTGGCTTATTAGAAACAGGTTGAGAACAGCCCAAAGCCGACAAAAGTCCTATGGCGATGTTAGAAAAGACCCTGAGTTTGAGGTTAGTGATTGGGTCTATTTGAAACTCTCACCCATGAAGGGTGAGATGAGATTTGGGAAGAAAGGGAAACTTAGTCCCCTATACGTAGGCCCGTATCAAATCTTGAGACGTGTTGGTAAGGTTACTTATAAACTTGATTTGCCAAATGTTTTGGCAATGTTGCATCCGGTGTTCCATGTCTCTATGATTAAGAAGTGTGTTGGATATCCGACATCCATAGTTTCCCTTGAAGGTTTGGGAGTTGATGAAAGTCTCTCTTATGAGGAAGTTCCGGTAGAGATTTTAGACCGACAAGTTAAGAGATTGAGAAACAATGAAGTCACTTCCATGAAGGTCTTGTGGAGAAACCACTTAGTTGAGGGTGTCACTTGGGAGGCCGAGGCAGATATGAAGTCCCGATATCCTCATCTTTTTCCTCCTACTCCTATTCTAGCTTGAGGTAATGAATTTCCTCTTGGTTTGTTCTATGTTTAGAAGTCATATGTGTTTTATGTGTTTCCATGATTTCTTTATATGCATGTTCATCAAAAAACTTAAGTCTTGAAAGAAATGACTTATGTGAATTGTTTTCCTCATGTTGTTGTGCATTGAATATGAGTTGCCTATAGACTTCATGAGATTAGTTGATGAGCATGTTTTAGATATGCTTTTTGAGATTGAATTGCATATGAGCTCCATGAGGTTGTGTTGAGCATGCTTTTATGTTTGGAGATGATAGTACCTCCTTGAAGTAAGCAATTTGAAATTTCATGCATATTGGGTTGTTAGATGTAGGGGTGTACAAGTCAAACCGTAAAGTCAAACCGAACCGATGAACCAAATCAAACCGAAAAAAACCGTTTTGTGGTTTGCTTTGGTTGGTTTGGCGGTTGAAAAAAAACCCGACCACTCTTGGTTTGGATTAATATTAAAAGAAAAAAAGTTAAACCGAACCCAAATCAAACCGACATAATATATATATATATATATATATATATTATAATCTACTTTGTTAATATATTTTTAGTTAGTTTAGAGTTTTCAATGTTTATATATTTTATTTCAAATTTAGGCTTGTAAAATTTGTAAATATTTTATTTTGTATTAAGATTCGAAGTTACAATTATATTGTTAAAGTTTTTCAAATTCGAAGTTAACAATTTACTTTGTAAATATTTTGTTTTGTATTCAGTTTGTCTGTGGCCTTTAATCTTATTAATTTAACATAATGAACATTGATATTTCAAAAAAATATATTTTGTACTCATATGAATTTTACCGTCTTTTCAAAAAATTATATTTATTTAACATTTTTTAAGTTTAGCTTATCACAAAGGTAAGAGAAAATATATTTGATCTCTTTTTCAAATACCGTATAGTTGTAAAAAACCAAAAGAACCAACTAAAGCCGAAATCGAAAAAACCGACTTTATGTGGTTTGATTTGGTTTTTAGATTTAATAAACCGACATAATTGGTTTAGGTTTTTTTTAATGAAAAACCAAACCAAACCGACCTATGTATACCCCTAGTTAGATGTAGATCCTACTACCTTATAGTGCATTGAGTATGCTTGGCTTGGAGTTGATGTTTCCTCCTAAGTTGTGTGCATTTTCATAAGTTGAATGCATGATGGGTTGCTAGTCTTGAGTCTTTTCATTGGAAAGCGTGCTTAGAATCTCATTCGAGGACGAATGATCCCAAGAGGGAGTTAATATAACACCCCAGAATAAAAAAGAGGAAAAAGTAGCAATTTCAGGAAATTGCAGGTGCCATCCATGACCTGCCACCTACCGCCCGTGGACTAAGCCATGGACCATAGGGAGCGTCCGTGGCTGGTCACCTCCGGTTAGAATTTAGGCCTCAGGACCACGGCATGACCAACAGACCGTCGGTCAGACTACGGTCCGTGGTCCAACGTCTGTAGGTCGAGGTCTAGAAATCAAGTGTCTGACCACCGAACCACGCTCAACCAGGACGGACCGTAGGTCCATCCACGGTCCGTCAGTCGTGGTCTCGTGGGTCAGGCCTTGATGGTTATTTTAGAGGCATATGGGTCTTTTTCGGTTTTAATTAAATCAATGTGGTGTCGTTTTGCCAAAGTCTAGAACACCTATATAAGTCTTTTTAACCCCCAAAATCCCTCATTCAAGTCATTCTCTCAAATCCCAAAAGAATTCCCAAAACTCTTCTAAAAAATTCTCTCTCTAGAAGTTGGAAGAAGAAGGAAGAAATTAAAGCTAGGTCAAGTTCAAGTCTCCAATCTTCAAGATTGTGAGGGCTTTGTAATCAAGGTATGATAGCTTTTTATCCATAGATCTCTTCCATCCATGGAGTCCCCTAGAATTCCCCCAATTTGATGCAGAATCCCCCAATTCTAGTTAGGGTTTCTTCCAATGTTGTGAGTTATGATGATTGTTGATCCAATTGAGTGGATTGTGATTGTTTGTGATAGAATTAATAGAATTACATGTTTTTAGAGTGAAATTACATGTACCCATGCTTATTCCATGAATCTAACCTAGAATTGATATAGTTGGATTGAAGCTATGAAGGGAAACTTTGTGGGTTTAGGCTTGTCCTTATAGGATTGATGAATTATGGTTAGAATTGCTTGACAAGAAAGCATAGATGACGATCGTGAGATCTAGGGCTTTGAGAGTAAAGCTTATGATATGAATTATTGGTAATTGATGTTATTGTTGAGGAAGGGATACTTCCCATATGAATTGCTTAATCATGGATGTATGAATGTGAAATGTTTACTCACATGAATGATTCTAGGTTGAAAGGATTGCTCACCTAAAATCAATCTAGACTAAAAGATTATGTAATTGATGAGGCTAGAGGCGATTACCCTTGACCTCTATATGAAAGGATATGAGGTGATTCCCATACTCCTTAGAATTGAACAAGAGGTGAGTCCCACGTTCCTATTATGAAGAATGGACATGGAGTGAGTACCTATGCTCCTTATGAAATAATGTGGAGGCGAGTACCCATGATCTAAAAGTAAGTAAGAGAAGAGGCGAATACACATTAGCCTTTGAAAGTTAGGCAAAGAGGTGAATCCCCATGTCTTTTAAAGTAGGTATAAATTCTGTGAATTATCTTATGAAGAATGAATAACTTGGATTGTTGCTTGATATGCCTTCCATGAGGTAAGTTGACTAATGTCGATGACCCAAGTCTTGACTAAGGATGAGTAAGGTTGCTTGAGAAGTATTCCTTTATTCTTATTATGATATTGATTTATGTGCGTTGATTATGCTTATGGTTTGTATTGACTAACCATGATGTTTATGTTGTTTATGCTAGCTATCATATTATTACATAAATGCACTAACGCATACTTTTGCCTACATTCTTATCAAATGTAGGTCCGGCGACATAGATTCTCACACTCGTGGCTAGCTTCATTGTTGATCAAGGAAATGAAGATTTGGTGTGTCCTCTTTGTGTTCGAGGATGTGATCACCACTTTCTTTTACGTCTTTCTTTTATGTCTTGGACTATTGTATGGGCTGTGACCCAAGACTTTATTCATGTTGTTTAGATGGTTTGAGACTATGGTATTAGACTTTCGCTCATTTTATAAAAGACTTTGATTGTGTTGAAATGTTTTAAATTCCCGCTCATTTCTATTAATTTATGTTATGCTATGCGAAGTGGCTTGTATAGGGAATCTCGGGGTCTTATAGGCCTTGTTACATCCAAGGGGGCTACCCCTGGATCGTGACACTACCTATCTTGAGTTAATGATAAGGAGTCAAGTGCAGTTCAAATATATGGAGGGACGGGAGAATAAGTTAGGTAGTCGGGTGAGGTTGGTTCTGATCTATAGCTTATTTTATTACATTAAAAGGCAAAATACAATAGGAGGGAAGGGAAAGATATAAGATCATATCTACTCCACTAGTCCTGAATCTTTGTTTTGAATCTTTGGTTATCATTTCGGCGTTTTTGGCTATGTACATCGATCTCAAACTTTGATCTTGATATTTGAATTTAAGACTTGAAACTTATGATTTGACTTGATTCGTTGATGCTCTTCTGCATGATATTCTTGAATGCTTGTTTTCGTGAGAAGATGATTCCTGATATGTTGAGTTGTTACATGGGTCGAAAGCGACTCTAAATGTCATTGACATATAAAATTCTTCATTTCTCTAATCAAAATGAGGTCTTTATTCTTAAACTTCAAATTTGTGTACTACGTAGAAACCTACACGCCATAAAAACAAAACTAAACTAAATTTTTTGCCCCAGTTTGCACTAGGAAAATTTTGTGAGTTATTGATGAAAGCTATAAAAGTCTATACTAGGCATATAAATATTTTTTTTGATACCCAATACAAATATAAAATAAAAATAAAAGGGAGATTTGTGCCCAAAATGCAACTAGGGGTTATTGTGCCCTATGAAGACATGACAAATAAAATAGGTATTTTTATTTATATTGTTATTATAATAATAATAATAATAATTATTATTATTATTATTTGATATCATTTATTTTATTTTATTTTATTTTTTTACATCTTCCAAATATAAAAGAAACAAAATAAATTAAAATAAAATAAAATTCCCCAGATTTTATTAAGAAAAAACAATATTTTATTATTATTATTATTATTTGATTATGTGCATATTGTAGGAGAGACATGGATTCAAGAACATACCGTCGTGACGTTTGTCTCTCGCGAACTACTTACAAGATTTTGCCTCACCTGTTTTGAACAAAGAATGGTTTGTTAGTTTTTCCAAATGGTGGTTGGTTTGTGACTTCAGATATCTTGTGGAGTTTGACTTTGAATCCGTCTCACTTGGAAGATTCATTCTATTGATGATTGAGCGAATAGCTTGAAGATACTTCAGAGACAGTCCTTATCTTTCCTTGAAACAACTCCTTATGAATATTTGACCCACTACCATTTTGTGCATGTTGTGTGGCTCATCCCTTCCAAAGTAACTCTCCTACTTTAACGATTTTCTCATGGTACCTTGAAGTAACACTTCGTTTTTTTGGGATATTTTTATCTTGATTGATTCACAACCCTAGTCAATGTTGTGCATGCCCCAAACCTTCGACTGGAAATACCATAGTCAATTTTGCGGCATTTATTCTATTTTCCCACTTGACGCGAGTTTATGCTGGATGATACTCAAAGAATATCAAAAACCAGTACAAATGACACAATGAACGGGTTATGAAAGAAAAGTTATATCTTTAGAAGGATGAAATGAATAAGTAAATGTTTAAAAGGAATGAAAAAAATCTTATCTGAAAGTACGTGATGACTTTAGTGAATTATGAGATGCATTTTGGACTGAACTTTTGATCCTTCTAAGTTGTCTGAATCTCATGATACAATGTTGTACCTCTCAGTCTATAGGCTAACTTCTATCTTGATTGTGCTCATGCCAAAATGAAATGTCATCATTTGATCAGAGGTGGCCTTCATAGTTTTTCACCAATAAGACATTCCTATCTCCTTCTCTCCACTTACTATCGTCTTATGGTGCCCACGAGGGTTTTCACTCATAAGACTCTCATTTTTTTCTTTATTTATTTGTTGTAACACACCGTACTCGACCTTTCCCAAAGATTGATTAGAAGGTCATAATATAAAAAAAAGAACTTTAGAATGGTTTAAGATTTTCAAATCATTGAATGAAATATCCATAACAATACCATGCCTTAGCCTTTGGAGTATTGAAGAACATGACTATTGTTTTATTGAGCGATTAAACCGAACCCCAATGAAAGGCTGCCTAGGTATCCTCTTAGAATCAGGTCAAACGTAGTTCAATGAAACATTTGTTTTTTTTTGTTTTTTAACACCAGGCAAATGGTGTTTGAAATAAAGGATGATGCACTTTTATCATCTCATCTTGAGAATGCTAATCACGAGGGTATCACAATAAAGAGTGTTAAACATAGTATATTTTGATCGAATATGCGTAAATAATTGTGTCGATCGCCTTTCCTTCCATATATTCCAGTTGCAAAGCTCCTTTTGATAGCACTTGCTTAACAACATAAGAGCCTTGCCAATTTGGAGCAAACTTTCCCTTTGCCTCGTCTTGGTGGGGAAGGATGCATTTCATGACAAGTTGACCGACTTCAAAATATCTTAGATATACCTTTTTATTATAAGCTCGAACCTTCCTCTGCTGATATAATTGACTAGAACAAATTACTGTCAATAGTTTTTCGTATATCAGCGCTAACTGTTCTAACCTTGACTTAACCCATTCCATGTCCTCGATTTCTTCTTCGGCAATGATTCGAAGAGAAGAGATTTCAAATTCTATGGGTATGACAACCTCAGTTCCATAAACCAATAAGTAAGGAGTTGCACTAACTGACGTACAAATAGTTGTGCGATATCCCAAGAGAGCAAAATGTAGTTTTTCATGACACTGTCTAGATCCTTTCACCATTCTCCTAAGAATCTTATTGATGTTCTTATTTTCTGCTTCAACATCCCCATTTTCTTTGGGTAGATAAGGGGTTGAATGCCGATGAACAATTTTAAATTGCTCACAAACTTCCTTCATCAGGTGGTTGTTAAGATTCTCCACATTGTCTTTAATAATGATCTTCGGTATGCTGAAACAACATATGATATTCGAATGAACGAAGACCACCAGTGCTTTCTTGGTGATTGATTTGAAAGTAACAGGTTCCACCCATTTGGTGAAGTAGTCGATGTCAACTAGAATAAATCTATACCCGTTAGAAGCTTTCGGCTCGATTTTCCCTATAACATCTATTCCCCAAGCAACAAAAGGCCACGGAGCAGACATAGGGTGCAACTCTAAAGGGGGTGAGTGAATCAAGTTGCTAGCCTGATGACACTTGCGAACAAAGAGGAAGCAATCCTGCTCCATGGTTAACCAATAGTACCCTGCCCGGATAATCTTTTTTGCTAGAACATATCTATTGATGTGTGGGCCACATACCCCTGAATGCACCTCATTCATAATTGTTTCTATTTCTTGGATATTCACGCATCACAATAGATTCAAATCTGGAGTCCTTTTATATAAGATCTTGCCACTCAAGAAGAAACCATTGGCGAGTCGCCTAATAGTTCTTTTTTGATCTCTATCGGCATGCATTGGATATTCTCTTTCTTTCAGGAACCGTTTGATGTCTTGATACTAGGGCTCGCCATCCCGCTCTACTTCAATTATATTGCATTAACCATGTTGATCCCTTTCTTGAATTTCCAATGGGTCAATATATGCATTACTTGGGTATAGAAGCATCGAGGCTAGAGTGGCCAAAGCATCAGCCAACTCGTTGTGCAACCTAGAAATATATCTGAATTCAATGAACTTGATCCTTTTGTTGAGGTTATCTAAGCATTGTTTGTATGGCACGAGCTTAATGTCTCAAGTTTCCCATTCGCTTCGAGCTTGTCGAATGAGCAAGTCGGAATCCCCCAAAACTACCAACTCATGCACATTTAGATTTATTGCCATATTTAAACCCATGATGCAAGCTTCATATTTTGTTGTGTTGTTGGTAGAAAAGAATCGAAGCCGTGCTGTGGCAGGATAATGGCATCCGATTGGTGAGATAAGAACTGCTCCAATTCCTACTTCATTTTTGTTGACAACCCCATCAAAAGATAATTTCAACACGTGACCATCATCGGGAACTTCTTCCTCAATAGAATTGATCTATTAATTAGGAAAGTTTGTTCTTAGAGGCTCATATTCATCATTGATCGGATTTTTTGCCAGATGATCGGCCAACGCTTGTGCTTTCATAGCGGTGCGAGTGACGTACACAATGTCAAATTCTATAAGAAAAATCTGCCATTTTGCCAACCTACCTGTTGGCATGGGTTTTTGAAAAATGTATTTCAAAGGGTCCATTCGGGATATGAGGTAGGTCATGTAGGACAAAATATAGTGCTTCAATTTTTGGGCGACCCAAGTTAAGGCACAACACATTTTTTCTAATAGAGTGTATGTTACCTCATAGCCTGTGAACTTCTTGTTCACATAATAAATGGCTTGTGCCTTTTTTCCCTTGATGTCATGTTGTCCTAGAACGCAGCCAAAAGAATTATCTATCACTGAGAGATCTAAAAATAAAGGCCTACCAGGTTCTGGTAGGACCAGTACCGAACGGTTTTCTAGATATTCCTTAATTTTGTCAAAAGTTTCTTGACACTCACTTGTCTATTTGATAGCAGCATCCTTTTTCAATAACTTGAATATCGGCTCACACGTGGCAGTGAGTTGAGCAATGAACCTACTAATATATTTTAACGTCCCTAGAAAAATCACAACTTCAGTTTTGGTTTTTGGATATGGCGATTATCGAATGAACTTTATCTTAGAGGGGTCCAATTCAATGCCTGTTTGGCTAACTATAAAACCATAAAGTTTGCCAAATGGAACTCCAAATATGCATTTAGCTGGATTAAGCTTGAGGTTATACTTTCTCAATCTTTCGAAGAATTTTCTTAGATCACACACATGGTCAGCTTGCATTTTGGATTTAATGATAACATCATCGACGTATACCCACTACAAGAAAATGTACATACGACGACATTAATTTGGTGACATTTGAAACGAATGTCGGAAACTAAAGAATTTCACGACATTTAAGAACAAAACGTCATAAAACAATGACATTTGATGTCAAATCTCGTAAAAATAATGACATTTGGTATCAAATATCGTAAATATAATGACATTTGGTCCAAAATGTCACTATGATAATGACATTTATTGCAAAATGTCGTTGTTTTTAGCGACATTTAGCGAAAATATCATTTAAATGATGACATTTTGCTACAAATGTCGAATATAATATGACATTTATTACAAAATGTCATTGATTTTAGTGACATTTAGAAAAAATATCACTTAAATAGTGACATTTACTATAAATGTCGAATATATTATGACATTTACTGCAAAATGTCATTGATTTTAGTGACATTTAGAAAAAATGTCACTAAAATAATGACATTTATTGCAAAATGTCGTTGTTTATAGCGACATTTAGCGAAAATG